>JAQFZP010000305.1:0-41657 GCA_034695745.1 Geophilus truncorum | reverse complement strand
AAGTGACATCAAACAAACTCAAAGACTGCAGTGGATTCACTCTAAGAACCCTCCTAATCAAGTCATCTGAAAACTTCGGACAATTTCTCACACGAATCTTGGTCAAACAACTGGAATTTTGCATCAACATCAACAACATATCCTCAGAAATCTCACATTTGTACAGCTTTAATACTGTCAACTTTGCAAATGGATTCACCCTTTCTTTAGCCACAGTATTAAGTACTGAACAATAAGTCAACTTCAGGTTCTTCAACGCCGGTAAAAGTCCATCAACAACTCCAAGATCAACATCAGAAATGTCAAAAAGCTTTAAAGTGGTCATTGTCTTGGCAACATTTGTCAACGCCAAAAGTATGTCGGCAAAAAACAATTCATCTTCATCGTCCATCGGCAAAATGACCACAGTCTTTGCGTTTGGAAAAGGTTTCAAGTCACACCCAGGACTAAAACTGAAGTTGGGGGTCTTTTCTAGAGGGTAACTTAATCCTTCTAATTCTTGAAACAACTCGGTCCAGCAATTGTGACGAAATTCCCGTAGTTTTGGTAACTTCCTCAACGCTAGATGGCAGCCTTTGTGCGTAACTGAAGTTTGTCTTATATTGAAAATCTCAATTGATTTGCATTGAGAGTTGCACAGTGTCTTTATCCCGTCGTTGGTGATGTTCTCGCAGCCGGTCAAGTCGAGTTTTCTAAGATGTAAACAGTTGTCTGCGATTACCGAAATTAAATAGTCGGTAAAATACTCGCAGTCGCTAAAATTCACGCTTTGGATTCTAGATATTTGTTTAAAAAGTGTGTTTAAACATTCGAAGAGGAATTCTTCGATGCACTCTCCGTCGATCACTAAGTTCTCGAAGCTTATTTCAGTCAGATTTTTACTCATGTTGCCGATTGTAGTGAAAAGTTCGACGAATTCCATGTTGAATTCTTGCAGATTGTCGAGGGTACTTGCAGTGGGAGTGATGAATGTTGTCGGAAGTGAGTTCCAACTAAATTCTTGGCCCAAATCCTTGGCAAGTTGTGATCTTCGTTCGTAGAAGTCGTCGATGAGAATTGATGGTAGAAGTTTGAATTGGTGTTTGAGAATTTTAAAGTTTTTCGCGATAGTTGTCATGCAGGAGAACTGCAAAGTCTTGGCTTGTCTTTTTCTTGGCATTTTCTGGCGTTATGATGACGGTTCAGTGCTGGAAATGATTTAAAAGTGGTTTTTTTTTCTTTAGTAACAGATGTGGTTTGGGAGTTTGATTGGGTTGTTTTTACCTTCTTGAGTTGGTTGTTGGTTAGTTGATGAAATTTGAGAAATTTGCTAAGACAGCAAATTTATTTCGATATAATATTTGGATTGACCAAATACTCGAAATATTGAATTTTGATGTGTAGATTCAAATGCTGTGATGGATCTAGTTAAACACAAGATTTTGTTATCCAACCGTTCATACTGGGACTATTTTTGCGAAAGATGAAAATTGCAATCGAAATTTGAATAACAGAAGCACGAGCCGAATATGACGGCGCCTAGTGACAGATTTGATAAAACAATAAGTTGTTCGAAGCGCTTTTAAAATACAATAGAAGAGCGGGTAATTAGAAATGCAGAAAATATCGAGTTATCAAAGTTGTATGTACATTTAAATTATGACTCATGTAAATACATCAATCACGTAACGATAATAATCAAGGTACAGGTCAAACCTCGTTATAACGAACTATTTCAAACTCTCGTTAATATCGTGTACCGTACTAATTCGTCTCGATATAACGAATTTTCCGTACAGATACTGTATCTAAAAAGAACCAATTTTTCGGTCTCTTGAAGTTCGTTATAACGAGGTTAAAGATCTGTACTTAAAATACAAGCGCTTTTAAAATTCAACGGGATATTATACTTGTAACATCGATATTTTCTAATGTTCGATTTATACAAGTAAGTCATGACATCAGTGTTATAAAGATAAAAATATCAGAGATCTATTTTATTTTTAATTGATATTTTAAACACAATATCACTTAAAAACCAACTTTACATAAATTACTCTTCTTAATATAATCTTACACTACTTTCCAATCTCGAGGCTTAATACTCACACACCGATCCAAAATTCTCAAACAATAATCCATTCGCAAAAGCCCCAACAACGTCTTTCTGGTAACAGATTTACATAACCCAATTTTCAAAACAGATAAAAAACCTCAGTGGATTCACCACTAGAAGCGGCAAGATCAAATCGGCGCGAAAATCATCGCAACTGTACAACTGTCTCTTCTCAATCTCAACCGAATTTTGCATCAACAACTTAAACACTGAATTCTGCGTCACAAAACCGCCACTAAAATAAGATTTGTGGAGTATTTGGTAATTGGTCTCCACAGCTCTAAATCAGTGGCAATGGGTGAAAGCAACAAAGATAAACTCGTTAAGAATGGCAGACAACAATCAACGAAATTTAGATTGACGTCTTCAACATTCGAAAACGTCAGATGAGTCAACGGCGGTCCGAGAAAAGCTTCGAACGAGATTCGTTATGTTTATAAATTATTCGCAAGAAGAACGCATATGCCACATCCAACCACCAAAGCCACCATTTTTTGTTACTCATATTTGACGGCAAACGTAAAACCACTCCGATTTATTGAATTGTCCATCAAGTTCAAACCAACTGAAGCTGGAGATTTCGTGGATGTTCTCAAAGTAGAGACCGATTTAAATCAAATATTAGAAGTAAAGTTGAGAGAAATTGCATCATGGAATTACACTGACTAAGAGAAACAATTATTACAAGTCGGTTAAAATTAAGTCGGAAATTTGTTTTTTTTGTAAATTAATTATAGTTATATTAGTAGATATTTGTTTGTAATAAATATTTTTTCACATTTATATGTTCATAAAAGGATTTTTATTTTAAACAGATTTAAATTAAAACTTTACTTTCTTGATCGGCCGGAAGATGGCGTTGCGCCGCAAATAAATAATACTGTAAATATCCATATATTTTTATTCTAAGTTACAAAATCAATTAAAAAAATTAAACTCCTTAGATGATGTAAATTTATTTCGTAAATAAATAAAATACAGATACAAATTTAATTAAATTTAAGTTTGTTAAACCTAATTTAAACCATTATTTCAACAATAGCACGTGGTAAAACGTGCTATTGTTGGAATAATGATTCGATCATCTACTACGCTGCTAATTATTAAAAGTTTTCTTCGTGACTGAAAATTAATTTCAAAATCAGTAGAGGTTTGGCTCTACTCTGAGAAAGTTCTCTTGTGGTTTCTCTCTTCTCTCTTCTTTCTTCACTTCTTCATTTTCTATTTCTGCATTTAATTTAATAAGATTTGGGGTTGTCATTTTTCTGTTTTGACTGCTTATCAGATTTTCCATGCCTCTCTGGTAGTTAATGCTTACATTCGAATTAATTAATCTTTTTTAGGTTTATCTGGCTTTTCTGCCGTGTTTGATGTATAAAGCACAACAGATTAAACTTTGTTCAATAATGACGTGAGTGTGGCTCTCTTGTTCCTTTGCTTCTTCATTTTCTATTTTTGATTTTTGATTTTCATTTTTGATTAAAATTTTTGGTGTCTATAAAAAGTAGAAAGTTAAATCACTTTCTTCTTGGCTTTGGTTTAATGCTGCAATTTGCAGGTTGTTTTCGAGTGCCTGAAGGTTGAGTTTGAATTGCTTTGCGTTCTTTTCTTGGTGAAGTAATAAAACAAATTGGTTTTCCTTGTGTGCCTAGTTTTACACCGCCTGTCTCATTAGTCAGTTCGTGAGCGTGTAATCCATCTCTAATTTCTCTTTTAACTTTTAGTTTCAGTACATCCATAGAATCTTTTATTTCGAAGTGTTTTAAAATGAACGTGACGATTTCTTTCACAGACGATCCATTTCTTTCTTCTAACGTGATTATGGACAATAGTAGCATCATATTACGCATCGGTTGTCTTGGTAACTTTTTTAGTTCGTCTTTTTTCCAAAGAATAGAAAACTTGAACAACTTGCTTGGACCACATTTTAAGTTTTGAGTTTTAATTCTGCCGAAAAACATTTTTTTCGAATTGTTTTGTTTTGAATATTTAAAATATTATTATACCTGTATAAAGAAATCGGGCCTTTGCATCTTTACAATTTGTTCTTTCGTTTAAAGTTTAATAACTTTTAAACTTTAAAAATTCTAAAACTTTCCCATATCGTTACATTAAAGACTGGAACTCTCTCCTATTTGAAATCCGTAAAGGAATTTATAATTGCTCATTCCTAAAATGTAAATCTCACTGTTTTTAGTATTTTTGCAAAATACTAAAAAAACATCTCCTGCGGAGTGCTTTATCTCTTAAATAAATAAATAAATAAATAAATAAATAAATTCAATTCATAATTTTCATATTTGTATCAACTTGTGTTTGCTAGGAATTTAGTTTGATCTATTTTTTTTTATTTAGTGTTACGGTACATTCAGAATACGCGATGGATCAACTTGGAACGTCAAGTAACCACAGTCTGCATATCCAAAGGAAGTCGAATTGTAAAACACGCACGTGGTTTCATGTTTCATGGTCAATAAAAAATTGTATAACTTATATTCGTTAAAGTTTTATATCATTAAATAAATATAGCAATTAAACAAAAAGCTTAATATGGTTTTTTGCTTTTTCCTTTTTCAAAATAAGAAAGGAAAAAGGTTTAGACAGTTTGAGTTTGGACACGCATTCTCACAAAGTAAACACACATTAATTGAGTTGGGTTTCTCGTTTTTCTTTTAACTTTAGTTTGTTTCTTTCTTTTTTTTTTTTTTTTTTGTATTTTTGTTTTGTTGGTGCTCTACATGGGTTCTATTGAGAGTGGAATTGTGTATTATGGTTTTGACATTTTGTATTATCTTCTTCGGAATGTAATAAGAATTATTTTTTAACTTTTTAATTTTCTTTCTACCAGTTTTGTACCTAACAAATAAGACATTTGTTAAGCAATTGTCGCTTCCTCTTCGTTATTTTGACTACGCCTATACGACGTCATCTTTTAATAATCTTTCTTGTGGTTTCTTTCTTTACTTCATTTTCTGTTTGTGGTTCAACTCTTGTATTTTTGTTTTGTTGGTGTTTCGCTAGGTAAAACCGATTCTTTAGCAAATTTGCTACATACACTACGTTTACATGACAGGATAATCTATAGTGGATTCAATTCTTCATTGGTTACACTTTTGAAACCATAACCAACGAAGTATTGAATCCACTATAGATAATCCTGTCATGTAAACGTAGTGATAGACACACTTCAATCGCTCTATGCTCTGTTATTAGATTCTTAACTCGCGGCTGATGGCTTATTTTTATACTTTTGTTAGCACTTTCTTATTGGGTAATTTTTTTGTTCTGCTTTTGATTTAGGACTCTGTTTTTTATAACCTTGGTTTGTACCTTTTGGTTTGGAGTTGTTTCTTATTCATCTTGATTACTCTTTCGACAAACCCAGTACGCACACAATGTCACTATTGTCACTCACTTACTTTAGCATGATTCTGGCCAATTTTTTGACGGGGTTTTTTGAGGCAGGAAAACGGATTTATTTCGAAAGAAATTATTTCGAACGAGAAATATTTCGAAAATGCCAAAAGGACGATTTTTTTCGGAAAAAACATGAAATATTTCGAAGGGGAAATATTTCGAATGTAGAATATTGCCTAAGTATATGTTTCTTCTTGCTTATATACATTTTGATGAAACGTTCGAGGGCCGTTATGTAACGTTATTATTTTACGAAGTGTCTATTCTCACGGTGAAAATAGCCTACTGTCTATTTTCACGGCGTGACGTGTATGATGACGTCATAAGTAGAAGTAAAAAATCGATAAAAACAACAGAAAATCGATTATTTTATCATCGTAGTATATTAAATTAATCGTTTACAACGATAAAATAATAGATTTTTTTAGATTATTTTATAATTTTATCGTTTTATAATCTGTAAATGGTTTTAATCATTTTTAATTTATTTTTTGGTGGTTTTAAGCAATTCTTTTTCGTTTTCATGATTTTGATTGTTTAATTACTGCTTTTTATGGTCAGTCGACTACAGGAGTCTGGAATGAAAAAATTGCGGTAATTGTGGGAGGCTTCAAGTATGGCATGCCGACGTCACTAGCTTGGATTTGGCGCCGATTGAACCCAAGTTAAAAATCGTTACAAATTCTAGTTGGTTGCAAAACAAGTAAAATATAAATTTTCTAAATCATTTTGTCGAGCTGATCACGGAAATCATATTGACAACTTCGAGAAATGTGCGCAACAATGCTAAAATCGCGTTTAAACAATAGACGGCAGGCTTCACTGCAAAGTCACACTGATTTCTTTAAATTTCTTTAAAACCAGACATAAATGGCTTCTGAAACTTAGCAAATATAGTAAATTCAATGTGTTCTGTTTACTAAACTAATAATTAATCTGCCAGCAACATTTCTGTACATTTTAAAACTATATGTGACTTTAAGTTAACACACTTTTAATTTCTAAGTCCAACGTTTTGACTAAAACCTGTGCTATGTCAAATCTAGATGTAGAATTAGCTTGGAAATTGGTAAGAGTATTCAATTTAATGTGTCCTGTTTACTGAACAAACAATTAATCTGCCGATAACATTTCTGCAAAAAAAGAAATTTTGTTATTACACTTTAAGTTTAGTAAATTTATTTTTAAAAAAATACATTGGTTTTAAGTAAACCAGCCTTAGATTTCTTCGATTTTTTTGCTTTTTCTGATTTTTTTTATTACATCAGAAACGTCGTTACTTTCGACCTCGTTTTTAACGTGGTTTTCTTCTTCTTCTTCTTTTTTCTTTTCACTTTCCAATTCGATGTCAGATTCGTCAGATTTCTTCGATTCTATTGCATCAGAAGCGTCGTTACTTTCGACCTCATTTTTAATGTGGTTTTCTTCTATTTCCTTTCCACTTTCCAATTCGTTGTCAGATTCATCATCTACTAAATCTAGCTCTTCGTTCTCCATGTCAACATATCCCATTTTCTTCGCCTTTTTCTCAAGAATCGATATTCCTCATTCTTAGTATCCACATTCCGACATCTAGTCATTGCTTGACTTATAACATACCGTATTGTATTTCATTATCAGATCCATATTTTTCAATTGTACACAGTAGTAACCAATAAGCCTAAAAACCCAAATAAAAATCAATACAAAATCGATTTTTCGCTGATTTATAAATTAAAACTTACTTTGAATAAACCACATTTAAGAAATACACATCGAATGGCATCCATTCCTGCTTCTAAGTAATTTTTTACATCAAATAAGCCTCTGCTCTCATCATGTATATCTCATTAATTCTGATTTAAAAATCCAATTTCAAAGAGGTATTATCCATATTATAATTTCAAAGAAAACTTTGGCTGATGGTGAGTTTGTGAAAAATTTTTGCGATCGAGAAATAGTGCCTGAGGAATCCTGGGAAAGCATTGTAGAAGCATTAATTAAACGAGTTAACAAGACTGAGGGCGTAAAAGAATTATTGAAATTAGTCAAAAGACAAGTACTTATAGCGTATTTGGCGGACTACAGTCGAGAAAATCTGAAAAAACTGTGAAACAGGGACTTTTCTACTGCAGTAAGAAAACACTTCCATCTTGCGCAAAAAATTATGATTTACCTAGAAATTAATGCAGAATTCGTGTTAATAGACAGGAAAAATTAAGTCTTGTATACAAGACTTTAACTTTAACTTTAGAAGAATTAGGAAAAAGAATTAGGAAGAAGAGGTGCATTAACATCAATAGACATTTCAGATTTACTACAGTAGCAATCTTACAGCTATCAACAAAGTTATTTTAAAGTTAGTTAAAAAATAAAGTGGAAATAAAGTAGAAATGAGTTGAAAGACATAAAAACCAATGAAAAGGTAATTGAAAAACAGAATAGAAACTTAGAAAAAAAAATGAAAAGATACTGTATACTAAAAAGGATTAATGTTAGTGCAGTGAAAAACAAGAAGAAGAAGAAGAAGAAGCAGCAGCCAAGAGAGAGAGAGAAAAAAGAAAGATGTGTTGCCTTGAGCAAAGCTGATGCTTTACTGATTTAATAATCACATTTCAGTTGCAAAGAAACCTTACTACAATAGCATAACATCATTGTGAGTAACAATCAACAATGATGACATATCAATAAAGGAAGTATGACATAAGAATGATCATGTACTAAAAGGCTTAAGCTAGTGATAAAATATAGAAACAAATAAAAGGTTTAAATATAAGTAGAAGTATTGAAGCTTAAACCTAATCTTAATCTAGAAAGTCTCTTTAGAAGCTGCAACAGTTGGAAAACAAGATTAAAAGCCATAAAAAGATGTAATAGAAAGCCAATTATGTGTATAATAAAACTTACCATACTGCAAAGTTATTTGTAAAGCAGAACTAAATAAATGAAAATATGTGGTCTATGAAAACCTCAATGTCTGTATTGATAAAAGTTACTGGAAAATTAGTGAAGATTTGATGTAAAGCACAATTAAAAGCTGTAAAATAATATAATAAAAAACTAGGCATGTACACATAAATTTCCTTGAAATGTTGTTGGAAAAACTGAAAGAAATTAGGCTAAAGATGTTGGAGTTCAAATCTAAATGCAGTAGCACAAAAGTCATGTGAAATTTGCTGAGATATTGATGAAAGTTATTGTAGAAAGTTATGTTTTTACAGTTGCAGAAAGTAAATAGAAAATTGAAATAAAAATCAAGATAAAGTTGACTTTTTGTTATGGTACCATACAATTTAGAAAAAATGTTCTTTTTTACAATTTAAAAAATTTTATTTTTTTTTATATTTTGCTACTGTATTAGCAAAACATTTTTTTTGTTTTAAAATTTTCTCATAACATTTACTTCTCATTTACGTCTTCTTACTTCTCAGATCAAAGATTTATATCTGAGAATATACAGTATTTATGATGTTGCGCGCCATTGCCCATTAATAGCAAATTAAAAAAATAACTCAACTGTATCTCAATGTCCAAAATTGGGACATTTCTGGGAAATTACAAAATATGGCGGGACGCAGGACACAAGGTTTAAATGAGGACGGTTGGCAACGGTCAGATAAACTGACCATTCTCCACTAAATATTAAAATCACACATTAGGCAAAAAAACAATAAAACTTTACCTAATGGCACGATTTTCCTCAGGATTTGCAGCACCAACATCAGAGTCAAAGATAGACACTTCCCATTTTCGACAGTGAATTAATTAGCGCTTCAAAAAATATTAAAATTCAAAATTTATTTAATAAATTTTTAATTTTAAAAAATAAATATAAATTACCAATTTTCTTCTGTAACCCAAAATCCCAACTATGATCAAAGAAAATATTGTTTTCTAACATTTGAAGTTTTAGCCCTACTTTGAATGATTCGTAATCATCTTTCTTCGCCTGTTCTGTTATAAGCCTTCATCGGTCGTCGGTTCCTTTTAGTTTTCTGCCCACACATTCATTTTTTTTTTTTTTTTACTTTTTCATTACCGTATATATAAGTTGAAATTATTGGGGTTTTTTTTTCACTTTAAAACAATGTCGTTTACCCTGCGAGTCTTTTCTTTCTATGGACAAATTGTTGCAAATCAAGTCAAATAGATAGCGCTATTTTCACATAACACGTTCGCGCCATCTGTTGCCGAAATAGCGAAACATTAATTATAATAGAACATAAATTCAGAGGTATAATAAATTACCGTATACGTCTGTTTCAAAAATAAAATAAAAAAAAAAAATATCCCAAGGATTATCTTTTATTTTCATCTTTGAAATCTACACTTTTCTCTTGATTAACGTCTTTTTCATATATTTACATACAAAAATTAATTCGCCACATTTCCACAGTCTCAAGAAAAAACATCAAAACAAGAAAAAAATTTCAGAAAAAAAAAAAAAAAAAAACAAAAAACAAAAATCACATTTTAAATGTATTTACATAATCAACAAACACGATTTCCTCCAGAAAATTGAATTGATATGGTACAAAGCGGTACAACTAAAACATTATTAAAGAAAAATAGCATCTTTAAAACAACATGTATTTTATCATCAGCAATTACTTTAAATTAGCACCAATTTTCACTTAAATAAAAACTTCATAATTAATTCACATTTCATCACTGAGAAAAAAAACAAATGTCTTTTGTTTCCCTCGAGAAAAACCGAATAAATCTCAAACGTTGCTTTCGCCCATGTTTTCCTTTTCCGGTTCCAGTCGCAGGGACTGAGCCTCGATTTCGTCACTCGGTTCCGCCACTGAGTCGCTAGGCAACAGGTGAAGTGTAGGCGGTGGAGGATGGGGCTCGGTAATCGATTCTTCCGCTATCGAATCATCTACTTCCGGTTTCTCAGAGCCCAAGGCATCTGCGGTGTCAGGTGCGGAGTCCTTCGAATCGTTGTCGACTGGAAAAAAATTATTTTTTAGTATTTTAAACATTTTAATTCACAAATTTGTCACCATTTGGCGTTTCCTCGACACCAGATGCTATTTCCCCTTCAACTTCTTCTTCCGCTGATCCACCGGAAATGTAACTGGACGGCCGACTGTCCGTTGGCAGCGCTTCGGTGGACCGTTGTCGCGATTCGTGTAACCGGTGGATTTGTTCTCTCGAAGACCGCAACTCTTTTCTTAGTAAATTCCGCTCTTCCTCTCGATGGGTGATCATTGACTGCAATGTTTACATTAAAAATAAACTATAATTAAAATTTTAATTCTCAAAATTCTCACCAGTAGTCGTGTCAAACACGAATTCAAGTCGCTGGATAAGTTAATCATATGCAGTGAATTATTCGCATTTTTCTGCGCCCGTTTAAACGTCCCCGTTTTGGGTTGTTCGCCTTCTAACCCATCCAACCCGGTACAGATCGCATCTTCTTCGTTAACAGTTAAGTTCTTATTTATCATCTCAGTCAATTTGGTGGCTGTAAAATCCAAAAATAGAAAAAAATAAACAAACAACTCATTTATGATTCTCTTTCACTTTTAAAAAACCAAAACAAACCTTGTTTTATGGCGATTGTGATCAGATCCTTCGCATCTCTTTCACCATCCGATGACGTAACGTTGTTGTATTCACTCAACGGCATGTTTAGCACTTGCGCCACCAGGGCGTGCTTTTCCTTCAAATGCTCTTCAATCAACACTTCTTTCCTTCGTAATTTTTCTAAAATAAAAAATAAAAAATAAAAATTATTATTAAAATAATTTTTTTTAGGGATTATAAAAACAAACCTAAAGGCGTTAAGACGGGTTCGGCTGTCTGCAGGACGGCACTGTCACACACGACCACTTCACTGGGTTCGATCAACACGGGCGCTTCGATAATTTGCATAATTTCCACCCGCTGAAACTTCTTGGAAATCATCGACCCTTTCCTCTGCTGTATCCCTTCGCCAACTTCATTGGGCGACGGCGAACTCGGGGTCTCGGGGACGGGTTCGGGGGCAGCGGTGGCGCCCAACTCCGCATCTTCGCTCGGAGTCTCGTTCTGGGACCTCTCGACACCCTCGGTTCCCTCGCTCTGGTCACTCGCGTCGCCTCCTTCGCTGATCTCCGGATTTTCTCCATTATCCACACTCTTTTCCTGCGAATTCTCTTCTATCGTTTCGTTTCTCTCCGGTTGTGTCGCGACGATGTTGTTGTCTGTTGGTTTCTTTATCTTCCCTTCTTTGCTCCTGTACGCTTCGGCCGCGTCTGTGATGTTGCGGATCCACCTAGAAAGGGATTTAATGTAAATAAACTCTTTTCAAAGCAAAACAAAACACGAATGATGAAACAGGATGCGTTGGCTCCCGTTCAAATTCAAACAAGCGAGTCTTTTAGTACTTTCTACCCTCCATCCCTTCGATGATTCACCAATTTGGATAACAGTGGTCTAAAAATACCCACAACACCATTTAACTCCTGAGCAAACATCGTATTGAGTTTTTACCTGGGTACCAAACTTCCTCGTCTCTCTCGCTGTTCACCGAATAGTGCGGGTAACGATCGACGTCGCATTGCAACATAGAAATAGGTTTTTGATTTTTTTTTTTTTTTTTTGATGTTGTGATTGAATGGTTCAAGTCTGGCTGCAGACTGAATGAGTTTTTAGCTCGACAGCGCAAGAGCTGTTTAAGGTTGAGGCTACTTTGGTGTTTGGGGAGAAAAAGTGAACGGCCTTGTTGCTTTTTTAATTTTTTTTTTTTTTTTTTTTTTTGTGGTTGAGAAAAATGTGGGAAAAAAAATTTATGAACTTCCTCGTTTATCCCGAGATGACTCAGTTTTAATTTTAGGTTTTTAAAAAACAATTTAAAAAATAAATAAATTATCGGGAAATTTAGACTTAAGTTAATTTTATAATAAAAAAAAATATCTATAAATTTAAATTTGTAGTTACATTTTTCTATCTCCTGATGAAATTGCCACTAGTTCGTAAATCTGAGGTCCGACAGTTGATGCAGTACTGACGAGAAAGAACGCTTTCTTGTCTGTAAAATTAAAAAAAAAAAATTAAAGAAAAACAAAAATTTATGTTTTTTTTTGTTTTTACCAGTGGCTACATTTCTCGTGAGGAGATTGCAAAGATAAATAATGGGACTATGAGTTATGTCTTTATGAAACTTCAACACGTATTTGTCGTCTTGTTTTTGCAACAGAACCAAGACGTTTTCGAGTAACAAAACGTGCAACTCGACTGACTTTTGTCGATTGATGCGCCAGAATAAAGGCCCCTCGTGGATCATTTTGTACTTCGCCAAATCAAGATTCTATAATAATAAACAATAAAAATTAATGTTAAAAAAAAATAATTTTATTTACAAAATGTACAACTCACTCTAAATTCCCGAGCTATTGGATGATCTGCTTTTTCGAACGACGATTTGTCGAGTTTTTTCTGGAGTTCCGCCAACCGATTCTGATTCTCGGCTTCTTTCACCATCTGATTGACGTGATTTAGGATTTCCTTACTGCATTCCATCGCCTTCATTAAATTTGTATATTCTTCTGTGTTAGCTGTAATTTTATAAAATACAAATTTTTACATATAAGTATTAAGATATTGGTAAAAATATTATTTTCGTACGAGCTGTGTATTTGGCGAGATTCTCAATAAGAAGTGGATACTTGGTCAACCGCTGCATCCCTGTTGGAATTATGTCCTTTAATTGAAATCGACGACAGAGAGCGTTTGCTTCGGCATCCTTTAGAAGAAAAAATACTTTAATTAAAAGACTATTTTTAATTTTTTTTAAATAAAATAACTGACAGTTAAAAACTGTGCCAGCTTTTGGTCCTTCTTTTGCTTATTTTTCAGCACTTCCAACGCAATTGCTTGTTTGGCGCAGAAAGTTGCTGCTTCTTTTCGCAGATTTTCACCGGATGACCCATCAAACTAGAAAAAAAAAAAAAAATTTATAATTAGTATAAAAAAAAATAATTTTTTGTTCAAATTTTACCATTTCTAAGATGAGATCGCTCACGTTCTCCACGATCTTGCTCTCTTTCATCCTCTCTTTCATCAAGGAATTAAACTGACAGTGGATTTCGAGCATTTCCTCCAAGTTAGGAAACAGTAATTTGATGTGATCGGCAAACAGGGATTGGTCTATCATCGGTCTATAGAAAACCCGTTCTAATACTTTTAGGTTACGAACATGTGTCCGCTCAGTGTGGAACAATTCTAAAAAAAAATTAAAGTAAATAAAAAAAAAATAATAATAATCATAAAATCAACTTTTTTTTTAAATCTTACCATTAATCACTTCCTGTCTTTTCCTCTCCTTCGGTTTCAGGTGTTTCACTATGTCCCAATCGACACTCTCGGTCCAATTGGGAGTATCGGCTTCGGCTTCCAAATCCGAGTCGTTGCTGTCATCCCTTCGAGGAAACGAATGGGTAGTCGTAACTGCAGTTGTGGGCGAGACTTCGTTCGCAGAGCTGTGCCGTAACACAGTTTCTAGAGAATTGCTCGGGCTATCCAAACTCCTGGAGAGAGAGAGATACAAATAAACAAATTCAAGGTGATTTCCAAGCGTTAATGCGAGTTATAAATACCTTGTGGAAGAACTACAACTTGAGGAACTTGCAGACGGATGCAGACTGGGTCCGCTGTTCGTATCTTCTGCATCACTGAAATTAAAATTAAATTTTTTTTAATAAATTTCAAGATTTATTTATTTATTTATCAGATCAAAAACCTGGTTTTTGTATTTATATTTATTCTATCGGTTTTCAACCCGTGTTCAATATCATTATCTTATGTAACTCAATCACTCAAGTTATGCAATGAGTCTTGGATATGTCAAATTAAATTTATCGACACTGCAACTTATTAATATTTTCCCTTATAAATTTTGATTTTCATTTAACAGAAAAGTAACTAGAGCTTTGCAAATCATAAAAATATGTCGATGCATCTCTGCCCAAAATGTGTCTAAAATGTTTTATAAAACGTATTAAATTAATTATAGCCTCATTTAATTAAGCACATTTTTTCATAATATGATACTTTATAGCATATTTTAAATATAATTTTTTATATAAAATGAAATTTATTACTCAAGAGTAAAATTAAATTTGTAATGAACAATTTTACACTAAATTTACGTTTCGTTACATTTTTAGTAATTTTTCTCTTGTGACTTATACAATGACATTTCTAATTTGTGATGATGACGTTAAAACCTACTTTAGTTAAATTGTAATTTTTCACTGCAAGATTTTGTATAATTGGTTTCCAATTGACCACACCTAATTACACGTTTCAGCAAAGGCGGTGAAGATGAATTTATTGACCAATGCTTTAGTGGCCTTTACAGCAACAAAAAAAATATTTTCAAAAAATAAAAACTTAAATTTCCTTCGCTGAACTCCGAGAGATTGCGATAAATTTAAAAAGCACTTCTGTTTTCCTGCACAATATTATGATTCGAAAGCACGATAAAAGAAAAAAAAAGTTAGTACATACAGTAACTGCAAAAGTTATTCCCGGCTAAATGCCTTGAAATTTTTGCATTAACCTTACATTTTAATAGCATCTCCTCGCAAAAATTCTCCAAGTTTCAGGCGCACTCCCCAAATTTATTGCCACCACCTGGCAGATCCTACTTCACAAATTCCCCCCTCCACTACTCAGCTAAAAGACATCCAACCTCAACCCCCATGCATCAAATACCGAGTCAAAAATAACCAAATGACACACAGAACCTGAATTTACCATGTCAAAAAAACAAAAAAACCTCAATTTCGCTAATCAATACCAGAAAAACTAAGATAGAAATGAAATAATTCAAATCCCTCGTGATATTTACAAAAAAGGGAGGAGTCATTTATTCTTTCTATCTCTTTCAATCCCCGCCCACACATTAATCCCCTTAAAAAAATCTAATAATAATCCTCATTAATTAACTCAAACTGCACTTGAAAAACCTTTTAATGCAAATTTACGACTCCAATAACTCAGATAAACAACAACATCATCAAATAAGAGTCCATTACATCTTTTTATTTCTAACCCACATCTAATTCCAGCTGAGCTCTTCAACAATCAATTCAAACACTCACCTTTCACTCTGAGCAAAATTCTCGATTGAAGCCATCATAAGTGTGCAAAAAAATCCTTTTTGTGCAGTGAATATCAGAAAATCACGAACTGCAGCATCACTTAAAATGCAATAAATGTGGGGGAAATGATGAGAAAAATGCACGATGATGCACTTTTCACTTGCCCTTCTTCATTCCATGCTTGTTGTAGGTGTGGGTCGATGCCAATGGATGCAGCAAGGGAGGAGAGTCGACGTACAAAAGCAGAGGGTGTAAATTTTCGACTTGGGGTTCCTTGAGATCAAGGTTTGGGATGAAAATAAAAGTTTTTGCTTTGTTTTGAGTTTTTGTTATAGATTAATGTTGGAGTTTGGATTTTTTGTTAATTTTTTTTAATGTTGGGTTTTGTGTTTTATTTGGTTTTGTGTTAAAACACGTGTGTGCTGTCAAGGTTTTGGGGACGAGGAAGAAGGGGAAGAAAAATCGATAGCTGAAATAAATCCCAATCGACTTGCTTCTCGGAATGAAAACTAACAAGTAGGTGCTTTAGGAGAAGCTACTTTCTTATTCAGTTTGAAATTGTTGTGGTTAAAGGGTTAAAGGCTGTTTTGAGTTGGTTAAAGTGTTTGAAGAGGTGAAGATTTTGCGTTTCTTTTTTTTTAGGATTGGATGAGAAGGAAGTGAGGGAAATGAATTTATTGGGAATTTTACTGTAAGGTCAATTGGATTTCTTATTTTTGTTAAGTTTCAAACTGACTATTTGCATAGGAGTGTTAAGATTAAGCTTATATTGGTGATTAATAATCACTAAAAAATAATTTTAAATTACTCTATTTAGAGATTAGACAAGCCATAAGTAAACTGCATTTATTTACTAATAAAATATAATTGATTATTTTATAATGTATACCATTATTCCAATAAAACTAACTTTTCTTAAAATAGGTTTAAAAATCTTTCCTTCTAAAACCATAAAGCATGAAAGCGCCGTTTTGAATAATTTATTTCTAACGCTATAAACTTCTTTCAAAATTGTAGCACCAGTTTTCACTTCTGTCACTTAATAAACCCTATACTCTAACTTCCTAAAATCAATTATTTATTTTATTCTCTACATTGAATTATTAGACTTCAGCAAGTCATCACAGTTCCCACAACACTGCCAAATTAAATCTCCCAAATGTAGCTGAATAAAGGCTAAACTCACACACTTCACTTCTCCTGAGCCTTCTTCACTCCTTCTGATTCAGCAATGAACCCATTAATTGTTTCTAGTTTGGCGCATCTGACCTTGCATCCACCAACACCTTATTAGCTGTTGCTCAACTTTTATGTTGACATTAGTGCTCTGCAAGTGAAATGTTGCAGGTGTGGTGCTAAAATCAGGCTTAACATTTGGTCTAATTCTGATCAGCCAAGCTTAGAATCAGGCCATAATTATCTAGCAAATCCATTAAGACCCCTGTAATTCATTTGACATTTTAGATAGCAAGCAAACAACTCGTACAATGCTTATTATAATCTTAAAACCACACACAAAACACAATAATTAATTAAAGTCTTTGTGTAGGTAGTAATTATAATGATCCCTAAAGCCAAACATCGTTATAGGGTTTCTTAAAATGGAAAAATATATAGAGATCAATAAATGCCTGAAATCTTGATATAAATTGACTAAAGCTTGTTCTTCAGAGGGGAAAAAAATCATTAATCTTCAACATACAATGTTTGCTTGCACTTGACTGTATTGTATGGTTAAGTCATCGATCTACGTTTAAACATTAACTTCAAGTTCCATTTGGAGACGATATAATGGTTCTAGACTACAGCTTTAGTTGTGTGTTGCAGATGAGGATAAAAAAGCAACCATAAAAGCTACTTTGAATCACATTGGTGCATATGACCAACAATGAAAACATTCCGAAAAGGAAGCCAAGTGAGAGGCTGCGCTTAGAAATTGGATTCTTTAAAGTGCCGTTAATGTGAAGCATTGTTTAAAAAATGCCTAAATATGGTGTAAGCAACAAAAATGGGTTCAAGAATTTGCATTATTATTGCAACTCGGGAGGAGAAATATCGTACATAAATTGACATTTTCATGTAGGCAATTTCAACAATGCAAACAACTTTGAAAATGAGAATAAAGCCTGGTTTATATCGAAGCGACGCAACATGCGAAGCAAAATGTTGAATCACTTCGCGCGCCTCGATCTTGCGAACATGGTCGCAAACTTCACGCAACAATATGCCACAGTATGTTACAAAACGTTTCAACTTGTGATTTTTATTAAAAACGTCTCGCAAGAAAGTTTGCGTAAACATTTGCATCGAAGCAAATTTACACTCGTAAACCTCAGTTTATTCAGTAAATTTTAAAGATGCATTTTACGTAGGTTTTGCTCTTAACCAAACTTGCGATTTTGCATATGCTTAATAAGCAAGCAGACCAACTGTTTTGACCTTCAATGCCATCTAGGGTTAGACTTTGCCATTGTAACGTCGGAGGTAGATTCACTAACAACATTACTGTAAAGCTAGCAATGTAATTCACTAAAGATTTAACAGTAATTGCTAATTTTCTGAAAATTTTTTAAATTAGCAATTATTTTAGTAGCAATTGTCTGTGTCAACCAATGAAATTGCTTAAATTTTGCAATATTGTTAAGTTTAAAACATATTGTAACTACGGTAACTATAAAACAAATCGATTATTCTGCCATTTTGATGTAATGCTTTATATTGTCTAACAACATGTCTGGAAAATTTGCAACCAAAATTTGTTATTTGACAATCAACAATTTTTTGTGAATTCCGATTATTGTTAAATTCTGAACATTATTGCAAATTACAACAAAATTTGATTGTTACGAGTTTCACAATGTTGTCAAATCGTTAGTGAATCCACCCTTGTAACTGCTTGGTGCACAATTATTGTTATTGTATTGCTGTCACAACAGCTGGCGTTGTATCAATGTGTTTTGATATTCTGGTAGCGTACGGTAAAAAGCATAAAACCCCAAATATTGAGTCACAAAACTAAATTAAAAAAATCTAGCACTGTTTCTGTCACCAGATTGTAACAAACACACCCAAACTAAAATAAATAAATACAAAAACCGTAGTTTCAATTTCTCTGCAACTCACCTTTTAGAATGAGGAATGCTGGGATCACTTCTTTTCCTGAAGGAATGGCGCTGATGTTCCCTCTAACAAAAAATAAATAAAAATAAAAAACAAGAAAAATTAAAAATTTGACATTAACCAACACTAAACAAACAAAATTAATTAGCAAACCACCCACGCCTGACCTGCTCGCCCTCATTCATGTGGCACCTTGCGGACAGCCGACTTGTTTTAACGAATCCCCGCGCTGCATCTCACTCACTATCATTACACAAGACCCCCTTCCACACCAACCAAACCAACCAACCCGAAAAATAAAATGGTACCTCGTTTGGCCGCGCTCCAATTCCCACTAATCATTCATCGAACCGGCGTCGCCCAAATTCATAACAACCGCGACATTTTCACCCACAAATGGCAACTCTCAGGCGCCGCCGCGCCAATCACAAACCCCTCGATAACAACAATTTTTCAAATTATTACCGTTTCACCACTGTTGTGTATCTGTCGCTAACTCGTGATTTGATAATTTGGAAACTCAGAAAGAGCACAAGAAAGAAAAATGTTTTACATGTTTACTATGCGAACCGGAAGTGTACGAGCGCCTTTAATAAAAGCCCACAACACAAGGACGCTTTAAGGTTAGTCCCTCATTACTTTACCCTTTTTATCCACTCGTTTATCACTTCCCCTTGGGATTCCTCGACTAACATGTCGGCACTTTGGTCGCTCGACGACGCCTTTCGTTTCATCCGAGCCACCCTCGAAAAGCGTTATCTTGGAAACTGGCTTTTCTCCGCGGTCTAATCGAAACGCAGAGCGATAAATTCCTTTTTCGATGCACTTCTTATCGCCTGCTGTTGCTTCATTTATCTATTTAATTGTGCGACATTATCAATTGTTACGTTCGATAATTTTTTTGCACTTTTTTAAGGTCATTTTAAATTCAATAGAAAAAATATTGATTAAATTCTCGCAATGAAGTTTATTATGATGGCTACACACTAGGTGTGATTCGCGTCGCAGACGATTTGCAAAGCAAAATTTTCGTTCAATTTTGTAAACAAAATCGTGAGGCAGTGAAATTGACACAATTCAATTACAGCCGATCAGAACAGACATGAATTGTGACATCATATTGTTATTTACTGCAATTGGTTGCGATCACAAATCACATTCGCAAAAGTACTTGGGACAATTACTTTGGAAATTATCTCATTAAAGTAGTTTCTGCGCAACGCAAATCGAAAGTGAGGCCAGAAATTTGATTGCACGACACTTCTGCGACGCGAATCGCACCTACAGTGCACCCACCATTACACTGCTGGCTAATTTTAATTAATTGTAGTTAGCCATCTAAAGATTAGATACGTGATCATCAACAGACTATTTCACAACATTGCAAACATGCAAACTGTTGCACTAATAAAAGTTAAAATTTAAGTTGAGTTTAACAATACTTTTAACATTGGTTTGACTTCGGTTATATTTAACTTCTGTTGATGCAACTGGTCCTAATTATTTTTGTTCGTAAAAACTATGCTTTAAAAACATATATTGTGCTACATATAATAGTCGAGTAGTAAATGTGTCACATGTGTCGTGATAAAAAACTGTGACTTCACATCCGTTTTATTGCTGTGTTCAACCAATCAGAACACTCGTTTTTAAGACAACTTTTTGTAAGAAACTACTATCTTAAAGCTGTTTTGAAACTGCATTATGTTTTATTCTGCCAAACACTGTCAACATGTTGTCATGGAAAATTGTAATGTTCTCAAGGTAAACAGCCTTTAATCGATAGAACTGTATTTCTGATTCAAATTATCGATTCGTCGATACCTTCGATGAACGTGTCGGAGAATCATATTTAACACAAATTAGCTCAGCAACTAACTGTTTGTTTTACTTTTATCTACACAATAAACACACAATCATCATATCACAGATTAACTAACAATAAATTACATAAGACTTCCTACTATACAGAAGTAATAATTAATCAAAATCATCAACTAGTCTTTAATAAAAATAAATCTAACTCAAAGATATACATACAATTATGATGCGTGAAAGCAACCGTATGAGCCGTAACACGCAAAACACATCAAATGGTCACTGGCACAACGCCAGATAAATTTTCATTCAGTTGGCAAAAACAAGTGAAAAATACATTTCAGTGTTTTCACTTTTCCCTCCATATATAACATTACACCATTTACCAAACAAATCATTTCAACCACACGTAATCATATCATAAAACCATTCCCTTGATGCCAGAATTCCTTCTACGTAAAACAGGAAACGAGTTTTCCCAGTTCAAAACGCTTCTTATTTACTCTCCTGTTTAAATTACCAAGATGAACAACCTCTAATCTCATTATAACCAAAAATCCAGCCTCTCTGCATGGCTGATTTCACATTTCACATTTCACCTCACCTTCACCAACGCCGACTCGTTAAACCTGAAACACATCAACCTTAATAAATATTCGCAACTAAATTCTCCCCAGACGCTGCATTTTCCTCTCAATAAAAAGACTCAATTACAGCCATAAATATTCTCATCTGGGCACTACATTTGCCATCCGCGAATAACCACGAGACTAAGTCGCTGCAAGATGTTTCCCAGGGAAGGGGTTCGTAACCTCAAACCCACCCTTGAAACCCAATTTTAATATGTAATAAAGGAAATAACACTCACCCTTGCTCTTAGACTCTCTGATCGTCCAATGTTTGTGCCTCTTCGATTACTGAAACGATTCAACATTTTTTTTTTTAACGTTAGAAATAATTCGGTCTGTATGAAATGGAGGAAGTGCGAAGACAGGAAATAGACTTGACCATGAGAGTCCGGAACCACCGGTAGGGGTGGAAGGAAGGCAGAGAGAAAGAAAAGAGCGAAGACGACAAATATTTGCATTTTAGTATCTGGCGTTGCATGCGTGTGTGTTGAAGATATTTTTCAGCTCGAGAAATTTATTTTATTTGTTATTGTTCGGTGGAATGAAGCGTTGAATTTTATTCGCCGTTTAATATTTCAGTTATTACTGTAATAATGGTAGTTTTTCAATTCCTCGTGTGACTATGATGTCTTAAAGCTTCCACAATGTGAGTCAAGATTATTTTTGATTTGACACTTCCGAGTTTTGTGTCATTGGTAATGTCAGTAGATGTAGGGAAAAGATTAAGTAAGGATTCTAAGTATAAAAATTTACTTCCTCCAGGCTTGACAGTATTCTATAAGCCTAATTTTAAGTGGCTTAGTGAATTAAGCTTCAGGTATTTTAAAATATTATTAATGAATATTGACTAATAGCTTTTGACTACCATTTGCTTGTAATCCTTTTACATTCGAACTAATGCAGTGACTGGATAATAGGATTACAAGTAATCTGGTTTCAACACTTATAGAGGCTCATGAAGTTGGTGCATTAAAATGTTAACATGCTTTTTCACTATAAGCAGTGACTATGACCTCATAAATTATGTGGTAACAGATAACCATTGAATACTTGATATTTCCTGCTGAGAATTGTAACTTTTTAAAGGCGTTCAAAACTGAACAAGGAATTCACAGAAATCACAAGGTGGGTTCACATACTAATGCAGGTGTGAAATAAATGGCACACAACTTGTTAAATATAACAAAATGGCTGCCAAAAGTTTCTTAAATATTACCGTATTTTCTCAAATAGCGCCCTCATAGTTTACTTGCAAAATTTATTTTCCCCCAATTTTTTTTATACTTTACTTGCATATTTAAAGATGTTGAATATTGATTTTAGCATTATTATTATTGCTAAAAACAATGCTAAAACACTCTTAAGAACTGCTACTGTACATGTAACTGTACACCGTCAAAAACATATTTTGAACATTTTTAACGAATTCTGAGATACGTTGAGACCCAAGCATTATTTGAGAAAACGCTGTATACAGTATTTACAGTTAATTCGCACATCTGCAAATAATAAATAAACCTATCCAATATAGCGTCCAAGCCAAGTGTAAACTGTCAAAAGTTGACACTTGCTTCCGCTACACGCGACAACCACAACCACCGTCGAGAGAATTAAAACAACTGCCACAACACTAATAACTTATTTACATAACATGATTTATTATTCTCCAACATTCCTCTGCTGCAAAACCCCACCCTAACACCGCCACTTCATTTCCCTTAATTATTCCAAAGGTCAGGGGAAGGAAAGACAAGACGAAAATCTCCATTAATCTCCTCCTCCACCATCACCACCATCTCACCTGTCTCCGTTGGTCGTAGAGACATCTGTCGGCGACGTGGTCGGCGGAGTCGTTTCCCTCGCATTGCAGTTCCTCTCCTCGCCCTCACACAACGTCTCGTACCGATTTTTCAACTTTTCCACTCTGCTGGCTGGATATTGACGATCACCTAACCCAAAAATAAAGAAAGAAAAAATAAAAACGATTTGTCATCAAGAAACTAAAAATAACAGGACGCCATGCAGAAGTACTAAAAAGGCAACTAGGAACGCGGGGATACCGGTCAATTTAAAAAACACTTCTATCACCGTGTTGTAGATACGTGTAACCTTGATTTTCTCGACAATTTAACGAGATTTTATGGCTTGCCACGAATCGTTCGTCCGATTCTCACCTGAGTCCGCAGTGGGCGTGGGTGGGAGACAGACCACTTCGTTCGGGTAGAGGTCATATTTACGGCGTCCGATTTTCGTTTTTAATTTGTTCATCCGCATCACCGAGTCCTCGTGCCGAACCAAGGGCAGGATATTCGCAATGGGAAACACGGGGCGTGCGCAGAACGGTCTACAAATGGAGGGTGACTGCGGATGGAACGGCAAGAACCGGCGGTGGTGGATAAATTGGGTCAACTTTAAAAATGGGCCACGAGATCGCGCGATTCGACCTTTTTCGATGGTTTTGGAAATGTTGAAAATGGGTCACGTGTTTTTGAGGAATTATTTTTTAGTTTTCTTGATGTTTGGTTGAGGTTTTGTTTGGTGGGAAGTTGTGACGTCATGGTTTTTAAGGGAATTTTTCCCTGGAAGATGAAGGAGTGGTGTGTGTGGTTTGGTGTTGTAAATTTGATGTTAATCTGTAAGTTAACTTGCTTTGATTTTTTTTTCTTTCTTGTACTTTTTCATCAACAATACCATTAAATTCTCCCTGGTTGTTATTCAGACGTAAATAACAGCGTTTTATGGGTTTTAGAAGGTCAAGTGTGTGAATTTAGATTTTCTCCCTATTATTTGGGATAAGAGTGAATATAAAAGTGAATTTACTCTATTTTTGATTTTATTTACTAGAAACCTGTTTTCGTGTTTATTTGGTGCTTGGTGCAAGAAAAAAAATGTGGTTGTGAATTACACAAGTAATAAAATTTAGTTTTTATTATTTAATCACGATATTTTGGTTGAGGTTTATATGTTTGTGGTTTAAGGGTACTTTTAATTAACCATTTAGCAAATAAATAAAAAAAAAAAAAAAAAAAAAAGACACACAAGAGAATTTGAATATGCTCAGAAAATGAAGATATATATACTATGAATCTATGACTTTATTATGAAAAAACTACTTTAATACTAACAAACATTTACTGAAGTTTAGAGTTCAAGCTTTCATTGACTCGTTTTCTTCATTTTCTTTAACTTATTTGTTAGTTGTGCAAAAGCAATCTGGTCTTGCAAGATGACTTATATATAATTCACAGTACGACTGATACTAAAAATCTACTCAAATATCTAGTGAAACATTCATCGCATATAATAAAAGTTCAATATGCTTTAATGCTTGCTTTATCTTTGTATCAAGCATAAATATTAAAAACCTTGCATAATTATGACAAGAAGTCTTTCATTTAATGATCATGCAATGTATGAAGCTAGTTCCGCTTTATGCCACTAGAGGGACATAAAAAATCCATCTTGGAGGCGTATTTCACGCCTCACGGTCCCTTGAGGAAATGAAAGATTCTTCTTCTGGTGGCAGATACTGTAACTCTTCATTCTCACAATCACCTTTTGCTAAGACTTTGGCTATTTGTCTCAACTAGTGGACTTACAGTGAGTCCAAACATAACTATTGGTTGCTAGCGACTTTCCAGACACTACGAAAGCCTTTTAATTAACCAGTAATCCCGTTATAATCTTCCAAAAAGTCAGTGTCCACAACAACAGCCAAATCCACTTACAGGAAAACCAGATAAAGGAGAAAAAGTTTCGTTATAAAACTCCAATTCCAATTAAAATTGTTAAAAATCATCAAATAAATTACGTTTTATCGAGTATCATTTGCTTCACTGACCAGTAAAAGATGGTAACAAATCTCAGCAGATTTGTTTTCAGTTTTAAAAAGGGCAAGAGTTGCCAACAATAAACCTTCATTCATTACTCTTTCAAACACTCGACTTAAACGCTGCAATTGTTCTTTAAATTAATTAAGCGAGATGAAACTTCTGATCTCTACTCTCCAAATGGCCAAACTCACAACGAACACACTTTTTAGTAGACAATTAAAATTCACATGCTAATTTAAATCATTCCATTACGGATTCGGCGCAGCAGCCATTTTCCTCAACTTTCCTCAATTGTAGAATCTCCTCAACGAGGTTTTTCACTCCCACTATCTCCACGAGAACTCATTTAAGTGACAATACTGTCTGCATTGAAAATTTTTTACAGTTTTTGTCCAACTTTTGTAATAAGACAAAAGAGTGTGCTAAAACCAACCAAATTGCACTAGAAAATTGCAACAAGACTCGCTTTGTTTGATAAAATTTGCAAAGAAACCAATTGCTGAAATAACAGTGCTAAATATTATCCATTTTTCTAATTATTGCCTACCAGACATTCTGAAGAGCAAGGTCAAGTCATTGTTTTAAAAAATCTATAGTGATAAAGACATTGAATTGGATTGGCCTACAGCCAAAGTGGTAAAACACAATCCAGTGCAGTGGTGAATGCATTAAGAAGAACAAACAAGTTTCACCAAGTCACTGAAGAACATTAATAAATAACGAATGACTCCAGTCGCCATTAAATCATTTTTTTAGTTACTTCAATGTCGTTATGCACAATAACAATCTCTGACGCATTAGCTTATGGCACAAACATATTCCAATTTGCACAGATCAAAGCTAAATTTAACCTGTAAAAATAAGATTATTTTACTCAAATTTCAGTCGACTGAATAAAGACTTTGTAGAAAATTGTCTTCTCATTGCTGTATCTCTCGAACGACTACATCAATTTTTAAAAACTAAGGCTAGTTTTATTCAAAAATTTTAAAATTGGTGCATTGGCTCGAGAGATATGGCGAGCAAAAAATACCGTATGCTATAACGTATAAATGATAAACTGCATATAAAGCCGATATGTTTCCTTAAAGTCATGTACTCGTTCAAAACGTCAATGATTTTCCCAGTCCAAAATGCCGGTCTATATTTCCCATAATTCTCGCGATTGCAATACTGCTGTAGCAGATGTTGTTCTACATTTCTAACAAGTTGACAAAAATTTCAAATGCATTGCACAAATATTGATTTTCCTGTCTCTTCAGCACAACCCCCAGACTGCATTTCGCATGCAAGAGCAAAGATGTAATTCTAAAAAAATATTAAAACATAAAACTCCCAATTCCAACACCCTGCAGCAAATCTCAAGCCACTGATGAATAAAAATTTCAATATATTTACCTCTCATTATTCCCCAATCCTCCCCTATTGTTCTGTGACTCAACCCTACATGATTCACCCCAAACCCTCCATTGCAATCCCCTTACAAAACAAATAGGAAAATTTCAAAATACAACATATAATAAAATATAAAATTCAAAAACTCAAAACCAAAATAAAAAAAAAATAAAAATAAAAAACACTATAGCTTTAAATTACAAACACAAAAATTCCCATCCAAAAAAAAAATAAAAAATTATTGATTCTTGACCAGCAATGTCCACTACTCTACTCATTACCTGGAGAAGAAGCAAACAGCGGGAACTTGAGCAATCTCTTAAGACTGTTGCTGCGTTTAATGGTGGCTGTCGACTCTTGATTGTGATCGCTCGAACACACATCAACCTCCATGCGACCGGGTGAGAACAAGAGCTAAAAAACCACTGTCCTTAACCTGCTTGTGCTGCACTCGTCACGGCATCCCTCGACACCCGGCGATTGATCGCTGGCTGTTTGTAAAGGGCGACACGTGCACACAGCGTCGAGTCACAGCAGTTGCTCGTGAGCGAAGCCGGTCGGTAACTGGCAACTGCCCCCCCTTCTGAGCGTTATTAGAGGTAGTAAAAATAATAATAATGGTTTCGAATCGCTTTCAGTTCTCGTTTTTTGTGCTGTTATTTTATATTGTATGAAAAAATATGTTTAATATGTTTTAAAAAATAAAATTTTTTGGTTTTACCCAGTTGTGTGATTATTTACAGTGGTTGGTGTTTATGTGACATTTATATGAAAATTACATGTCTAGTGGCGTTTGGACACGCAAAATCACATGTCATCCGAGCATAAATGTCATGCTAAGTGCCATTTACTTTTAACAAAACTAATCAAACCAAAGTAATTGAGAAATTGTATTTGATCTCGCACTGGATTTTAGGTGTTACGAGAATCAGGAATTGTGTTCGTAATACTGTAGTTTGCTTAAAAGGATTTCGAGCGAAAATATAAAATGCGAAAAAAATAAATCGCAAAAATTAATTCGCGAATTACTGTAAATAATCGGTGAACTTTAATTCGAAAAATGTACTTTGATACCAAATTAACAATTCTCAGGTTTATGTTTACGATTTAAAGGGTATGTATACAATTAGGTATCTTATTTCGCACTTCAATAAACTGAATTTTTGTTTTTTGTTTTTCTTGTCTTTTTGTATGTGTAAACGATTTTAGCATTAAATAATTAAATCCTGATTTCGTTCATTTAGCGAATCAAACATTTTGTGTAATGTCTCGTTTGCGTTTTCGACATTTTAAGCAAAAAATTCCACGTTTTTGGCATATTGCAAACCAAAAGCGTAATCGCGATTTATACTTTTGCGCTTAAAATATTGCTTGAAAATTTACTAAATCCCAAATTTTTCCCACGATTTTTCTTTTTGACCGGTAATCCGAGGGTTAAAAATAATGGTCATTTACCTGGATCTGCTGGACCGTCAAGAATATGCACATCGATCTCTTCAGGCGTTTTTCTCATATCTGAAATTTACATATTTTTTTTTAAATTTTTTTTTTTACTTTTGAACTATCAAATATAAAATATCCACAACTTACTGCCGGCCACACTTGGTTTCCTCTTGCCCATGATATTATCCATAATGCCCGACATCCTATCTTTTTTCTTATCTTTTTTATTCCTCAACGCGCCAATACAGGTCTCTTCCACAACCTTGACGCAGGCTTTATGTATGTTCATTTCGCAATCTGAATAAACAAATCAATGCATAAAGTCAACAAAGTGAGGTAAAGGTAATAACCCAAGGGTCTCTATCTACATACTCTGGCATTGGTATCCCTGGTTCCCCACGCCCCAGATGATGAACTGACAGTGATTGCAGTACGTCACGTTGAAATAATGCTGGGCTAGGAAATTATGGCCCTGAACCATCTGAATCTTAATCAACCCCTACAAAATTATTACTCAAATAAACACCTCGAGATTTAGGATCTTGATACCTTTTTGTTCCTGTTGAACACTTTCAATCGCGACTTCTCCTTAGACACAAATGTCGGACATCTTTCGATTAAATTGATTGCTTGTGGGCTTTTCACGCCGAACAATTTGTAGAGCAAAGTCGCCAGCGACGTAGCCAAGGCACATCTGGAATTTAATTGTGATTTTTGGATAAAATACTCTAACAACAACATCATAATGATTTAAAAAAAACCTTTAATCCAACTCTGATTTTTTTGAAGTCAATGCTTTATTTTTAATGAATAAAAAGTTTAGAGTAATTACTTTTGTTACTTACAAAAGAGAATTTACTCATAATAAATGCTACTGCTTTTGCTATTTACTTTGGAGTAAAGCAACTTTTTAATCATATCACTCAATATTTAATTTTTTTTTTTTTGCAGAAAATTTTCCTTTATTTGTCATCGCATATAAAATAATGAATAATGCACATCTTTCTTTTTTATTATAGACCTTAAATCTTTGATATTTATTTCTGTGCCAGATGCCTGGCGAAAGGCTATTTGAGTGTACAGTTGGTCTCTGAGGCCACATTGCTGCACATAATGAAATTTGAGGGGGGAATATGATTGAAGAGCTCTTGTGATTCGAGTGGATAAAACGTTGTGCTGGGCAGTGGGATTTGACGTAACTCGACTGCAGTAATAAATGCTTTTCTGCAGCTAAAAATAGCAACTTAATTCATCCCTACTGATAACACATAATACAGTGTTTCTCACACTAAATCCCAACGTTATATTTAAATTTAAATATAGCAATACCGTTATTATTCGGAAGGAAAAAAAATTCAAATAATCCCACTCTTTCCTGCAAGTTGTTTCAAACAAAAGGAAAAAGGGTGTTGTCTTAAATTATCAGCAACTGACAGCTGACTTCCATTTCTAAGAAATTGGTTTTATGATTGTTTTTTATGTCTTAAAAACCCACTGTCCTTGAATGGGTTGTAACGCCCTCTAGAGGCTTAGGATGTAAATGCAAACCCAGTTACATAAAGATACAATATTTAACTTCAAATTAATTAATTCTTTGAATTACTTACGTTCTGTTATTTGCATTTTCTATGTCCTCTCTGTTTTTTTTTATTTAAAAAAAAAAATTTTTTTAATAAAAAAATTTTAATTTTTTAAAAAAATTTTACTCACGATAATGTCTCCATCGACGGAACTAGAAGTCCTTCGATGATTTTCAATTCCCTGTTCTTATCGTGGATTGATAACTCCAACTGAGAATCGGGTGGACCGAAGAAAGCTCCCAGACCTGTCAAGTCGGAATAAATCGTTAATCAATATCTTAAAGAGTTACCGATGTATAAGAAAGTGTTACCTAATGTTCTTTTATTGCGGAATTCGGCGAGTTGTTCGTTCAACTCGTCCAGGGCTTTTTTCCTCGCTTTCCAGAACACTTTTCGAAGAATTTCCTCTTTATCCAGGTCGCGCTGCAAGACACTATCTAAAATTCAAAAAAAATATTTAATATTAAAAAAATAAATTAAAAAATTTTTGAATTTATAATTTTATACCGATTTCGTGTAACACAGCTTCGTCGATATTATTCACTTTAAGCGGCTAAAAAAATTATTAAAATTATCAAAATTTTAACCAATTTTTAAATTTTCTAAACAAAACTCACTGCGCCAGGCACTAAAAAAGTCGAATGAACCTCGTATGCCCATTTCTTCATTTCCTTCGCAGTTCCTTCTTTATACAACTCGGACACTAAATAAAAAAACTACCAAAAAAACAACAAATTAAATAAAATCCCATAATTTCTCACATTCCTCTTACTAGGCTGGATGGATCGTTGTTAGATATCAAAAAGTGCATAAAAACAGCCAAATGAGACGGATGCCGCCATAGTTTTGTCAAGCTGTTAAAAGGCCCGTGGTCATCTGCTTGTCCCATTTCACCGTCCGATGGGAAATCGTCGTCCTCCATTGAAATAATGGCCGGATTTTGTCCCGGTTTGCACATGAAAGTGGCGGAAGAGTCCGGTGGTGTGTCCGGTGTCTAAAAAAAATTCATCAGTTACAGACATTTCCAAAATAAGTGACCGCAAAAAACAAAATCCAACCTGAAGGTGATTCGCCTGAACCCGAGACACTCCATGCGACGGATCGTCCGAATCGGGGCTTCGGACGCTAGACTGACCACTGAAGGCAAATATATTTTCCTCGCAGTGACCCTCAGTGGTCTCCATCGCCTCGGAGCTTCCGTAAGGTGGCGGTGGAGTCCCCGGTGGCGTTATTCGTGGACTCTCGATCGAATCATACGTTCCGAATGATGACGTCTGTAGTAAATGGTAATGGGTTAGTGCAAAAATAAGTAAGAAAGGAAGCCAAGCCTTTCGACTTGTTTCTAAAAAGTTAATGTTATCTTAACCACGTGTTATCAGTACTAGGTAGTGATGTAATAAGTGATAAGGGGAGTTTATCTTAAGATTTAAAAATAGACGAATTCTTTTGTACGTACAAGCAAAACTTTGCACTTGAATTTTACACTTTATAGAGTCTGTCTGATAAGATACTGTAGGTATATTCCAAAGTGTCTCAAAGTAGACTAAAAATGATTAAAAATGTTAGGGAAAATAAAAAATAGCGATTAAAAGTGATAATTGTTTTGAGGGAATATAATAAGTGCCATTTATTCATGTAAAATTTCAAGGGAAAAAAAATCGATAAATTATCTATGATTTATATTTTACAATTTTAACTAATGTTTACCATTATTATCGTAATTCTATTGTTTCTAATAGATACTGTATATTTTAGTGCTAATATATAATATTTAACCATATTTTTCATTTTAATCGAATTTTTTCATTAATATATTCACATTTTTATCGTTTTTTTTTTTTCAATAATATTTTCACATGTTTATCGATTATTTTCAATAATATTTTTACCATTTTTATCGATATTTTCATTCATTTTTTACTCTTTTTTTCTTTTTTTATTTATTTACCCTTGAAGGGATTTCTTTAGTCCTCGCTCTCTTCGGTTGATCCCCATCTCCGAACGAATCAGACGCAGCCAACTTCCTAGACGTCGACGAAGTGATTTCCGAATTCGACCTAGTTACGTCAGTCGCCATATTCCTGATATTCTCCATCTGCTGTTGCCTCATACTCTCAGTCTGATGCAAAAACGCATCGGGACTCGACCGTTGCCGCGAATGCGTCGGTCCACTATGCGATTTCTACAGTTAAAAAAAAAAAAAAAATCCCATTAAAAAAAATCAATCCTCAATTTCCAACGTCCAATCTTCTCTTCACACCCTGTGCATCTGTTGTCTCCCACTCCTCATCCCGACTCCCATCGGCACAGTCGCCGATGACGTCATAACGGCAGGGGAATTAACCCTTTGAATGTTATCCAACGAGTGGGAAAAGGTCATCTGTTGATGCGCGGGTTGTGGGAAGTGGCGCATGGAAGGAGACGGTGGCGAGACAACCGGGCTGCAGTCAGACTCGTTGCCCGGAAGAAGCCGCGTAATGTCGGGCGTCGTGTTTGTGACGGTCACGTTTGGCAGCGACATTTGGTGCGGTAAATTAAACCGTCTGGGCGGTGGCAGAGGCGGTGGAGTGTCTTTATCGTTCGAATAGTCGTTCCCTGCGTGCCGCGGTGGTGAACGGGGCGACTGTGGAATCTGCGATAACTGGTTTATTAAAAACAAAAATTAATTAGAGGAGGTTAAGGAAGATAAAGTGTTGAAAGTTAATAGAGAGTTTACACAAGGCATTTTTCCCTTATAGTTATCTTCAACAGAAATATAATTCACCGTTACTGTAACTAGAGAATTTGTGCCATTCTTCGTTAAGAGACTCGTTACCTTACACAGGCCTGTTAAAATGATTTTTCTATGAGAAAATGATTCTAAAGTAGGTTTTTAAGGTAATGAGTCTGTTAAAGGAGAGTTGCACAAACTGTGAAATTTTGGTCGTTACAATTACCCGTTACCACAATGTTGCTATAAAAATTTGAAAGTTAAGAATGAAAGAAATCAGTCATGCATTTGAAATATCGAACAAATTTGATACGATATAAAAATTTCTGTTGAATTTAAAACGTGATATCAATTTTTAATTGATATCTATTTATAAATTTCACAATGAGTTAAATTATAAAAGAATTTAAAACTCGATAAAAATTTGTTTAATTTATTTTTTATTATTGTGGCAGATAATAAGTTTGTTATTGGTATCTTTTTATAATTTGTGTTGTCAAGAATTCTTGATGTTTTGCTAATGCAACGAAACTATTACATTCGTAATTTTGATAAATTCTGTCAAAATTACAAATTTAATCGTTTGTTTACCTTGCCTATCTTAGTAACAAAATAGTAACGTTTTACATTAAGTTAATAGAGAGTTTGTGCTACTCTCCCTAAAGAAACCGTTACCTTAAAAATTTACGTTTGAACCATTTTCTCATAAAAAAAATCATTATAATGACGTCGTTTAAGATAACGAATCTCTTAACGAAGAGTAGCACAAACTCTTTACAACTTCGTTATTAATAATTAAAATAACGATGTAACGTTATGAAATTTTGTAACTAGTTACGCTATCGTTGTCGATAACTACTGTAATGATCACAACTTTATCAAAAAAAAGCTTCCCACTATTTCCAACCTGGCGATGTTCTATTTTGATTTTTTCCCCTTTTCTCTCCATCAAAACCCTTATCACATTCAAAAACAACCGTTTCGTAATCACGACCCGAGGCACAATACGTTCGTGACCGATTCTATCATAAATCCTTGGACTAAATTCACCGCAACAAAAATTGAAAAATATTACAATTTTAACACAACACCCTGTGATTCTCTTTAAACCTTCAAATCAATATCAGAGGTAGTTTATGTTACGTGCAGATAACAGCATAAGTGGTCACTTTAAACGGATGTAATAATAGCTTAACTGGTCCCTCGTGTCCAGTCACGAGGTGGTCATTGCTGAACTCAAACATAATAAGGGGGAAATTTGACAATTTTCGCCAGAATGGATAGGAAATGAGAATTTTTGGACAAAGTGTAGACGATTATTTTCTCTTGACGACAGATACTAACTCCGCAATCATGATGAACACCGGTGAGATTAAAGAGTTGTTCCTCGAGAGTCCGGCATCTTTTTTGGGTTCCCGCCAAATCAGAGCGTATTTTATCGATGGGATTTTTGGCAAATTCACTCCGTAGTTTCTCCAGATATGCCAACTCTTGCTCCAACATCATCCGAATCGTGTGTATTTTCGAGTTGCTTAATTGCTGCAGCTTTTCAGACTAAAAAAAATAAATAAAATAAAATAAAATAAAAATAAATTAAAGTTAAAGTTTTTTTAAACAAATTAGTTTTTAGGCCTAATACTTCACTACATCTCCTTTATATACAATAAATCTTCAATTTTACCATGAATCCCACAAACACCACCAGAACTAATCCACAAATCACTCCTTCCTTCCTTTGTGTTCATATCGATTAAATTTAGTGGAAGTTCTAATTAGACTAAATCCTATTTGCAGATCAATGAATAAATAATCGGCAATTACGTAATTAAATCAACACCATTTTAAAAACAATTTTAAAATCTATTTTTATTTCTAGCTAAAAATCAACCAAAAAATTCAAAAATTTATATCTAGAATTTTAACAAAACCCAATTTCAGCCCCAAATCATTTCTTTGTGCACATATGAATTAAATTTAGTGGAAGTTGTAATTAAGCTAAATACTTTTTGCAAATCAATGAATAAATAATCGGCAATTACGTAATTAAATCACCAAATTTAAAAATCTATTTTTTTTTCTAGAATTCTAACAAAAATCAACCAAGCAAAAAATGCAAAAATTTTCCACTTGTAATACAAAAATCGCTCTTACATCGACAGGCTGCGGTCCCGTGATCCTTTCGGACGGCGACGCCGGTTTGTGTAACCCAGAATTCATATTTCCAACTTGATTTTTCCCAATCTGATTGCAACCTGAGGACCTTGGGCTGGTTGCGAGCGGTCGACCGAGCAAAGTTAACGCGACGTAAGATCCAGCTGTAAATATACCAAAAAGACATTATAAAATTACGAAATAAAAATAAATAAATAAATAAATAATAGCAAATAAATCAAGTTAAGTGGCACCAAAATCCTACACAATCACTAAAAATATGCGCCGTTTTCCGTAATGAATCGACATAAAACAACAACCCACAACCGCTGTATTAATCCACATCCTGTCACAAAAAACTCGCCCACCATTACGTCGTAAAAGCTGGAAAACTCGGCCAATTTTTCCTCCCACAATTGCATCTTTAGTATCAACTGCAGCATCCGACTCGTGTCAACAGTGGACATCGAGAGATTGTTTACAAAAAAACCCATTTACTTGCTGCTTTTAATCCTTTGTTAGTTCCCGCTGGGCGATAAACAAACTTCCATCTTGAAAAGCGAATGTCTTCTTAAAGGGCAAAGAAGAAAAAAAGGATGGAATTGAGGTGTGTTCGGTGATTTCACGCGGCGTTCGCGTGTTTTTGCTCGCGTTCGTGCTTCGATCGTTCCATTGTGTGTTTTAGGAGAAAAGAGAAAGGATGTGCTCACCCGGTCGGGAGAATGGCGATTTTTAGGTGTGTGGTGTGGATTTGTTGAGGGGGAGAGAGAGAGAGAGACGTCGGCCTTGTGGAGACTAAGCCTAATTCATTTATCAGACCCAGGGGGGGTGAGGAAGAGGAAAGGAAACGAATTTATTTGAATTTCGTACAAATGCTTTTCTCGAGATGTGTTTGTTTATTAAAGAGCGGTTGTTAGGTTAAGATGGGTGGCTAATTAAAGTGTGGGAAGTGTGTAATTTGTTGATTTTTTTTTTGTTATTAAGAAAGTTGTTGAATTAATTGGTGGGCATCTGAAGGCCTTTTTGAGAGGTCGTTTTTAATTTTTTTATATTATAGAGGATAAAAGTATGGGAGAAAACAAAAATGAGCCAAATTTCCTGTAAAATATTTCAAATTATTGAAATGCAGGAAGAGATTGCTCTTGGTCATGACCGGTGTGTATAAAATTACACTCATAACAATGTACCTCACTCAGCTATTTCTTATTTACTTTTCTTTTGATATGGAGGGTTTCCAAAAAGTCTGAAACTAATTAGGTTTGCAACTGCACATTCAGTAAAACATACATAGTAGGCAAAAATGAAAAATAGTTCAGTTTTTCACCAATTGGAATTTAACCACTCCAAACTTGGAAATTTTACGTGGCTAAAAAACAAACTTTATAATAACTTTACAAATTACTATTAAATACATTAAATCTGTCTTCTCACAAAACTATTCCCCGTAACAATTATACTCTAACAACTGTATATGTGTGTAAAATTAAGATTTACTCACGTTTCTTTCAAAATTTTACTTTTACATTTAACTATGCAAAACGACTGCCAAAAATATCTACACATCTCATTAGTTTCGAATTTTAAGTGCCTTTTGTTTAGATAAGAATGTTAATGACTTGTACTATCTTTACTATTCTTTGTAACACGACAGAATGCATGTGACTATAAGTAACCGCTGTCGACCTTAAACACTATTTCTCCCGCTCGTTTGAAACCGAATCGATGAAATTATAATTCACGAGCGACAAAGGGTTAAAAATCGATGCACAAATTAGTCACATGTCCAGACCAACTTTCATTGTGGATACTTTCCCTCACAACTCAACCCTTTAACCACTGAATTATTTACGTTCTCGAGACGCAGCAAATGCCAAACAGAGACATCACCTGGTGACAAACGGCGACAAGCAGACAGTCTTACCTACAGATGCTCATTTAAATCCTCATTGAAGAAAACCTCGGAGCACGAGACAAACACAAGTTACTGTCTGGAAATGTTTCAGAAAAGTTTCATTCAAGGCCGAATGATGTCACCGACCAAAAGAAATCAGGTTGTTTGCTGCAAGTGCAATTCGCATGCAAACTCTGTTTTTCTTTGCAGAAAAATTAATATTCATCTAGTTGTAATTCGACATAACCAAAAACCTGCAGTAAATTTTGAATTTGATTATGTAGTTACAGTAACTAGTAAAACCCACGGTTTTACCGTATTGGATTTGTTAGTTTTTTTTACGCATGTGTGAAATCCTATGTTACACAATTGTTTTACCGATCTAACTTGATTAATGCAATAATACGTGATCAAAGCGATCTATTACGCAACGTTGTAAAGTCATCGTTTGACCTTTAAGAGAATAAAAAATAATAAACTCACATTTAATCAACTTAACAACCTCTACATGGTTCGACTGAGTAACCAAAGTTCCATTTACCTACATCCAAAAAGAGAGAAAAAAAAAAACAATATTGTAATGTGACAAAATAAAAATATCCGATTTCTGTTTACTTTGATTATCCTGTCTCCCTGTTGCACACCAGCATGAGCAGCAGCGCCATCTAGAAAAAAGTTTGAAAATTTAATACAAATATCAACTTAAACCAAGAGGTCTGATACATTCTCTAAAAATCTCTTTAAATCTCTGCAAATCTTTGCAAATATCAAATCTTTTGTTAATAAAATCCAAAAAAATCTGACAAATCTCTATAAACCTTTTCAAATCTTTTTGCAAATCTCTGTGAATCTCTGCAAATCTTAAATCTTTTGTCAAGAAAATCCACAAAAATCTGTAAAAAATTCCAATAAATCTCTAAATTTATGCAAATCTTTGCAAATATCATACTTTTTGCTAAGAAAATCCACAAAAATCTCTAAGAGTGTGACAAACCCTGACAAATCTCTATAAACCTATTCAAATCTTTGCAAATATCTGTGAATCTCTGAAAATCTTTGCAAATCTTAAATCATTTCTCAAAAAATTCACAAAAATCACTTAAAAATTCCAACAAATCGCTATAAATTTTTACAAATCTAAACACCTCTGCAAATCTCAAATCTTTTTTTTTTTTAAATCTCCAATACCGGTAATTCTTTAAATTCTATTAAAAATCTAGACAAATCTTTCAAGATTTTTCACAATCCCTTTCACAAATTTCGTCAACAGCATTTGAGTTTTCCAACCCCCGATTAAAACCAATTTTTGTTAAAACTATGACATCATCCTCACCTTCCTTGACCGATTGCACAAACACAGGATTGTCTCCGGACACGGTTAGTCCATAACCCTTTTCCCCGCGCTGGATGATCACGCACCTCTGCACCAATTGGTCGCCTGAAGTGGAAATAAAAATCAATCAAGTGAAAGTTTCGAGTAAGAAATAGGTCACCTCTGGAATCCTCGATGATTTTCGCTTGATTCGCTTCATCCTTCTTGTTCAAGGGGAGATCCACCTTACTCAGACTCCCCAACCTGGAAAAATAAATTGTGTTTTTATTAGCTGACATTTGAGTAGAGTGTTTGGCAGACATTTTTATTTTTCTTTTTGTTTGTTTTTAAATAGGTATTGCTCAATGTTTTGTTTTTCACTTTTGTTCACGATGAAAACAAGGGAATGGATGAATAATGGAAATGGGGATCAAGGTCTGAAATCCCGTGACATTTGCATGAATAACGAGCGCCATTAATCACAACGCTTGAAGCAGACTACTTCCCACTTTTGTCACAGGTTTTATGCAAAAATTGTCGTTTATCTGTAAAATATTTGCCAATTTCTGCAGTAAATTGTGAAATATGAATTTTTACTCATTAATTTTCATCACTAGATGGTGCTTTGCGAGCTCAAAATTATAAATCAAGAATTTAAATTATTTTTCTTTAAATAACGGAGGAAAAATGATTACAATAAAAAAATCAACGTTTTCCTGTTTTATAAAAATTGACTTCCCGTTTCATTATTTTCTTTAAACATAGAAATCAACAGAAAATTTCCATAATAAAACAATTATTTTGCTTTTTAATGCAAACTTTTACACACATGATTTCTGTAATTTTACTGATATTTTCGAGCGTGTTTAAAATCTCAAAAATTTACATAAATCTTAAACCACTTTTCACAAAGCTTTAAAAAACCTTTTAACAAAAGATTCACAATTTTCTGAGAATTTCATTTTTGCAAGTCAATACGACATTTCGGAAAACAACGAACTCTTCTGACCCACACCTTCAATTTGAATCATTCGTGATTCTTAAGTGAGTCATCAATCGGAATGCGTGTTATTTGAACCAGCAAAAACCTCGTAACTGTTGTTTTTCCATTTTCCAATTACGTCTTTTGCCCCAACTCTCTCTCTCGGAACCCACCGAAAGCGTATCTATCAGTGTGAGCGCACATACACCGCATAACTATCTTAAGTGCACTTAACTGATTAACCAATCTTTCTGCTTGTTTTTCTTTTCTTCCTGGCTTTTAACTGACAACCAAATGACACATCGCCTGGCCTCCCACTAACTTTCTTTACAGTGCATCTAGCAATTCTAGCAAAAGGTCAAAACTTTGAATTGACCGATGACATATTGTAGTTGCTTCAACTTTTTGCCTCATGAAAAAAGTTGGAAGCTTTGTTTATGTCTGTGCCAAAATTAACTTAGTGCTGATGGCTCAATGCTGTTTAACATTGGAAATACAAGACATAACAAAATCACTTTTTGTCAGTCATTGCTTGTCTGAAAAATTGGGTCATTCAACTGACATCAGTTAGAGGTTGGAGTGTCAAAGAAGTTGGGTTCTCAAAGACAAAAACTGCAATTCTTTATGAGAAGGCAAAAAAACAGTGAGTTGTATACGAATACGTTATACAATTCTAAATTCCATTTATTATATATGACTAACTGTGCACTCTCTTCTAATAGAGCGCTATATCTTATTAACATGTGTGTACACAATACAACAAATATATTCTAGGCTTATTTTAGCATTTATTTCATAATAATACGGTCGAACTCCATTATAACGAACCCGCTTATAACAAACACCCGCATATAACGAATCCAATCGTCTACACCAATCGTTTACTAATTCGTCTCAATATAACAAACGAATTTTTCGGTTCCTTGAGCTTCGTTATAACGAGATTTGACTGTAGTGCTTAAAATAAACCAATTTTGAGGTTCAACACGACAATTGACGATACAAATTAGTAGCCCTGCACTCAGTGAAAAGACTTAAAAACTAAGCAGTTAGTTCCTACAAGAGTCGGCTCAAAAACCTGCCACCCTTGTCTTACCTGGTGTCCAGATAGACCAAGTCAAAGAGATCGGTCCTAATTCAAACTAAGTACCAGTGATTGCAAATAGCTAAGTTCTTAAAGTTAGTCTAAAAGTATGACATTTATGACCAAATGTTTTAATGCACAGAACACTAACTGGAGAACGGTAACTTTAACTTCTAAAATTAAACGCCTGAATTGACAGGCGTAGATCACCATCTTTCGAGTACCCAATATGCTCTGCCTTATGAATGTTAAGTTTCTTGCTTCCAAAAACCATAAAGTGGTCATCAATTTACAAAATCCTATGGTATATGATATAATATTATTGCTTGTCAAGAATTGGATGGCAAATATGATAACTATTTCATCTTTGTATGAATGGGATTGCCTGATAGAAAATGTCTACAAATTTTGGCATTTTTCCAAATTCTTGTAGAACTTTATTTTTCCAACATACCTGTCAATCCAAAATAATAAAGGTAAATAATTTTAACAATGACATAAAAACTTGCAAATTTGTCACCACAATATCTCAATTAACATAAAATACCACATTAAATCCTCATATAAACTCTAATCTACAGATTATGTTTAAAACATCTTTATAAGTAGAGCAAAAAAACAAACTTCTTCAAGTTATATATAGAATCCCTCATTTTTAATTACTGATTATCTACAGACTCTCTCCTCAAAACTACGATGTTGTGTACGAAAGTTTCCATATTTAGCAAATCCAACTGCTTGTCCAATCTCTTATCCTCAACCCCAAACGCCTTTTTGCCTCTAATGGACTCAAATCTTTCAAGTATAATCATGCAGCCACATGTATAATTAGAGCAGGACTGGTATGCTAACATTGTGCAGTTTTATATTGCAGAAAAAGTTATTCTGGGTCAATGTGCAATTTGCAAAAATTAGTTAAAATAAAAGGTTAAAAAAATTAACTCGCAGCACTTTTCCTTTTACAAGCCTCGAGAAAGACACGAGACACTTTTGCCTGAACTTAAGGTCAATATAAGGATCCCTCAGGTGAAATTAAGACTTTGCGGCTTCTCTTAAGTAAGGGAACTCGACTTTTTCATAATTGCCTGTGCAATTTGCTTAAAACGGACCACTTTTACGCTCGAAGTGGAACCAACGTCCATTTTACGAGCGGTGTTTTAAAGAATTGTCTTGAGATATGTTAATGTCATGTGACAGGTCGCGTAAGACAAAAGTAGCCACTAAAAATCAAATTTTATCACTTTAAATTGATTACAATAAAAACAATCACAGTATTACTCAATATATCATCTCCTGGTGAGTCAAATTTGAGTTACTGACATTTAGAATTAACACATCATATGTTGTTTTTTATTTGTTTTTCTTCTTAACCTCAAAAGTCATGTCCTACTAAATGGCTTTAATGTAAATTCAGTGACTCATTCATGGAGAAACAAAAAAATAAAAAAATAAAAAAACTAGACAGAAATAAATATGACTTGGAGTTTACCAAACTAACTCATAAAGTGTAGGTGAGTTCTCCTTGACATTAAAAGTTTATCATCAGCTGGTCAGATGCCAATAAATGATGTTTAGCTATATTTTCCAACTTTCTACTAATTTTTTATTTTATTTTTTTTAGATTTTTTTTTAATTATTTTAGACATCTGTGCTTTTTTAGATACCCGGATCTTCATTTTTAATGAAAAAAAAAATTGCAATTCCAATCTAAGTCAAGGCCAGTTCCAGGCATAAAAAAGGGATATTGATTAGATCATAAATCATTTCTTCAACAAATAAACTCCCACTCTGTTTTCACTTTATCATGCACGTCTTGACCCAAACCACACACGTGAAATAAACACTAGATAAAATGCTCCACGTAACTTAAACCGAACAAACACTCACCGTTTGATTTTGTGTTTCCACAGATGCTTCGTCATTCACTTAAAATCCGTTTAAAATTACGAAAAAATGTCACTAAACCTCGAAAATCCACTGTAGTCAGCTAAACTCGACCAAAAACATCGCTAAAATCTCCTCTGAGACCAAGTTTTGGTGACCGGTTATTTTTAGATGCACGTATTATGGCATTTCCACGAGGCCACCTACACGGGACCCGAATTAAGTAATAAAAAGATA
>JAQFZP010000304.1:0-41680 GCA_034695745.1 Geophilus truncorum | reverse complement strand
GCAGCGCGCTCCGCTTCGCCCTGCTGCTCTGACTGGGCCCTTTGATTTTCAAGATGGCTGCCGCGCCGAGCGCGACGACTAGGTTGTGCTTGCGCGCTCGTTGCTGCTTTTAGGGTAGGGTTAGGGACTCGATTCGGTCGCGATCGCATACTAGAGACTTCGAGCTTGATTTTAGTACTACGGGTGGCTCGCCGGATGCGGGTTTTTATGCTCAAACGGGCGAACATACTCTCGCTATTTTCGAACTGCTCGAGCGCTCGCTCTAGGTCGCCATAGGGAAAGATGGTGGGAAAATGAGCGAGAAAATGATCGACGCTTCGTCTTTTTAAGTTCCCAGCGCCTTTACCGTTACACCTACGATCTTTTCAGATATACCAACATTTAGCTGAGGGTCAGGGCTACTCGTTCGTAATGTCGCAGGTATCGTATGAGTTAAATTTGTGTATTTTTTCGGTTTTAATTCGCGACCCTACTCCGAGATGTTTGAAATCTCGATTTCACACGACGACACACTTGGACAAGAAACGTCGTGGTGGTCAAACGGGAGCAGATAGCGACTCGGGATTAATTTGGACGTGTAGTCCACACTTTGGCGCGTTCGAGGAGCAAAGTGTGATGTTCGAGGGACGAGCGAGAGCTGAGTTGGGAACTTAAATGGAATGATGTTGCTCGGACTCGGTGCTCGTGTCGCCATGATGATGAAGGAGAAGGTGAGGGAGAAGTGTGTTCGGCGTCCGTAACGATCCTCAAGGTTACGGGAATGGTGAACGGAAGGAGTCGGATGTCCCCATAAGCGGGGAACGATACCGGGGATCGGCTCGCTTCGTAATTCCCTAATATTTACAGGACTTTGGCCGCGGGGGGAAACGCGCGCGCTGCAGAGTTAATGAGTAGGAGGGGGATTTTGAAGGATGGGCGATAGAAAAAACGCGCAAGGATTAAATTTGAGTTTAGAAACGCCGAAAGATGGTACGGATAACGGCGAAACGGATGTCGGGTGTTGGGAAAAAGGGGGAAAATAGTGGAATTTTGGTTTTTTTCCAGGGGCAAAAGAGTGGAAACCTGGAGTTGCAGGTGGATTTTGTGGTGTTTTGGTCGAAGTTGGGGGTTTTAAATTTAAAGGAGTTTTGGGGAATGAGGTGTATGGATTTTTAGATGCCTTTTGACCGAGTGTCGTTGTTGGCGGTTGGCAGTTTGCGTGTTCGGCGCGCCATCGACCTGAATTCATTACGCAACCCTTTTGCCTCATCAACGGTCGTAAAATGGACCAAAGTCTCACGACGCCAAGTTGCTGGCGCCGCGCGAGCCGAGCTCAACTGCGAAGTGGGAATTAGGCCTCGTTCGGCGGAGGGAAAAGAGGTCGTTGTTGGCAATATGGTCGACTAAATTTAGATACGCGCGCGGCCGTAGATTAAAGTCGCGCTTTGATTGACGGAAAATCAAAACGTGCGGCGTGGGATTATGGGATTGGGAGTTTTTCAGCGGCGTGGGAGGTGATTAAAAATTGCATCAATCGCTTTTTTTAACCCTTTTTTTTATTTATTTATTTATTTATCTATTTATTTATTTATTTATTAGTAGTTATTGCTGGTTTCGTCACGGGTTTTTCTATTTGCGGCCTCCTCAGCGACGAGAGGGCCACGAATGCTTTGATTCTGGCGTCCTTGTCAAGTGTCCATCAAGGCAGGTAAGGAGTTGTCAATTTTCTTATTTCTTATTTATTTATTTTTTTAAATTTATTTTGAAATTTTCTTTAAAAAAAAAATTAATTTTTTTTCAAATTTTATTTTTTTTTATGATGAGGTGATGGGGGTTAATTAAGAGGGTGCACTGCAGCAAAGTGGTGCAAAATGTCGACGTGCTTATTGTGGCAATTAAGGGCGTGAACTGTAATTCGCTTAATGGGTGCAAAAACTCCTTTTTCGGATTCATTTGGGACCACTTTCCGTTCTTTTCGTCACTTTTTCCCAACTAGTCTCTCGCCTGAGTTGACTCTAAGCCTTGTTAATGCTTTATTTAGTCGTTAGGAGTCATTTGCAATCATCGCTGGGCGTAATTTGAACATATTTTTATGGATTTCAAACAAGTTTCGGGATGGGTTGGGGAGATTCCAGGGACTTTGTGCCGTGTTGTTGTTGTGCTGACTCGTTTGTTTGTTTACAAATTTACAGTCGCATTTTAGCATTCCTGGTTAGCTGCATCAATTTACTTAATTTATGACGCATGAATTCTTAACACGTTTTCGGTTTCATTGAACCGTGCAGTCAAGCGAGAGACTCTTTTTGATATATTCAGTGAGATTTTTCCATGTTTGATGCAGTTTTTATGCAAACGTTAGGGAAAAAGTGACAAAAAAGAGACTTTTGGAGAGATTTATATATACAAATAATTCGTAAACGAAGGCGCCATGAAAGGGTTAAAGCACCTTTTAAATATTTAACCCCATAACTACAATTTTGCACAGAAGTACCACGTGTTTCAAGGCATTTTACCCACTTTTAAAACCATTTTTTTCTTGTCTGTCGCCGCGTTTCGTAACACCTGTATTTACACAGTGCAGTCACAATTTTTGATATGCCACACAAGAAATAAATGAGGGAAATTTCCATAACATTATACCGCTGCCGTGACCTCACTTTTGAAACAACAACAAAAAAAAAAAAAAAAAAAAAGTTTTTTAAAATTTATTTACATCAAGGTCTTGTTTCTCACGAATGGGGCCTCAGGAGCCATTTAAATGGTTTATTTTATTTATCTATTTTTGAAAGGCCGAGAGCACCAATTAGGAGTAATTATTTCACCTTATTGTGAAACGAAACTTAATTGGGATTGACGCATCGGTGTGCATTGGGCAGACTCGTCGACTCGCGTCACTTCATCTACTCGGCACAAACCCTCGAATTTCTATTCTACCTTTTTCAAGTGCGCGCTGCTACACTTTAACGACGGCCTCTTTAAATAGCAACATGGCTGCTGGTTTAGCGTTTAATACGTCGTAGCTGAAGCTGCGTTCGCGCGCCCGTGAAAAGGTTATTCACTCGTTGCAACTTCCGACAAAATGGCCTTGCGTTGCTACCAGAGGGCGACGATCTCAACTCGATTTCCATTCTTCATTTGTCCCATAAGTACGGTAACGACTTTTCGACTAATTCATTCGGGAATTGTGGGAGAAAAGTACAAGTCGAAAGTAATTTATAGATTTTCCAACGGTGTTTGCAACGTAATATGAATGGAATGTTACGTAATTGGTGATTTAGCGTGTTGAAACGTGAGCTACTTGGAATAGGCGACCCGCCGAACTTTGACCTCGCGCCACGTGATACGTACTAGATTTTTTTCCTCTTGTTTCTTAATTGCATTTTTTTTGAGAGAGATAGTGTATAAGTTATGGGAGGAAATCGAATTCCTTCCTGCAGTTATATATATCATTTATTGAAAGCTAAATATTATTTGTAGTTACTGAATTGGAGGCGGGGAAAGTTTGTTTGTTTGTTTGGTGATGCGACAAGTCGCATATATTCCCGGTGCTTATGCAACAGCGCATGTGGGGATAAAAACATGCGGCGCAGCATGTCAAGGTCTGCTTAATTTAATGAATTCACAGATGTTGATGCAAGTTTGAAATGAAGAGCACAGCCTGTCGTAGATTTATCGCGATAAGCGGTCACTTTTTCCCACAAGCTGGGCCTATTTATTCTCACCCAACAACAAAAAAAAAATTCTTTAGTCGTCAATTAAGTGTCAATTAACTCGAAAAAAAATTAAAAACTACATTTTAATTTTTTATTTTTTTAAAATCTCGTTAGGCTTAAATTTATTTCAGTGGGTTAAAAAAAATATACAAATGGAATAGCTTCTTGGCACGAAGTTAATTTGGTGTTTTTTATTTATCTAGAAGATAAACGTGATGAAAAAAGTGCGAAAAACGTGTAGGTTGTCAGTCGTTAGGCTTAAGATTCGTTTTACTCCCAGTAATGCCTTGCGCGAATGACGCACCGGGTGAAGTCACTGCGTCGTTGTAATGAGGCATGACGGGATGTGGGAGACGATCGTAAAGTAGTGTTATTGTGTTTGAAGAAAAGGTTTGGCAAGGGGAGTTTACGAGGCGCGTGTGCGGCTCTGTCGGCCACAGGTGTTCTTTTCCCGAGTGGCAATTTACTTTTTTTTTTTTTTCGTATATAATTTTTCGCTAAAGGATAAAAAAGGAACATCAAGCAGGATACAAAAAAATAATTTTTATTTTTTTTTTAAATTAATTTTTAATATTATGTGAACGCTGCATTTCAGACAATTTTTTTTTTGTGTGTGATGAAGTATACGGAGTTAAATTTTAGGTTGATGGCATCGTGGTATTGACTTATGTTCGTCTTGAGCCATTCGCAAGTTACGTGCCAAGTTCGAGAGGTCAGTACTGAAATTTCTATTGGGTTTAACTAAAGTGATTTGTTCTTTGAAACAGATTTTAATGTATGAACAAACTGTTTTAATTCTACTCTTAATGGCTTTAATATGCAAAAACCTAATAAAAAGACTGAGAAAGCAGATGTTTTTGTATATAAATCGATTTTTCGTAGCCAGCCCACAGTTGTGTTTGTTTGCTTTGAATCCGGGCAAAAGAACGAGGAGTTGGAGAAAAAATGTAAGTTATTTGTAATTACATTAAATTTGATGTTGAGAAGCGGGGAGGATAAGTGAGGGAAAGTAAGTTTTGTTTGTTATGTTAAGTTAATAGGGGAAAAATGGTGACATCTGAAATGAAAAGTAATGGCAATCGCCCCTTGATCTAGGCTTTACGGCAATGACCGGTCAGATTATTACTCAGAATCGATTATCATTTGGTCTGGCCAGTGGTTTTACGCATTGAAGATTAGATGTTGATGATTGTAATGAGAATGGGGGGGAAAAAGTTTGTTATGGCTTTGACGTGCTCCATGTGTGAGTTCCGGTATCGTATTATTCGCTTCCGGTATATATGGAAAGTAGATATTATAATTAAAATTTTTTTTTAGTCCAAACTTAAGGCCAAAAAATCCATATAAATTTCTCAAAAGATACCGTACCCGGGCGTTATTAGAGGTCGGGGATAATAACTGCAAAGAATTTTTGAAAAGGGAAAACTAAATAATATTTCAGTTTTGAATAAAATGTGTTTTCGAAGATGTTATTGTGTATTTTGCAAGGGTGCATGGGATTGCAAACAGGTTAGCGGTTAGATTTTGAAGAGAAAAACCGATAAGATCCAATACGAACGACCGCCATAACCCACAAAACTGCATGCAGTTTCAACTCGACTTTTTCGAGGTCAATCTCAAGAGGGCGCGTAATCAAATAAAATCGCTCAAAGAAGCGATTCGAATTTTAAAACCTGCGCCGTAAAACCCTTTAACTACACGTTCAATCTCTCGCATCGCCAATAACCCACATAGGTTAACTGCGTGGTTAAGTTTTCAACTCGCCATTCTCAAACCAAAAACTCCGTGCGCTGCGTATCTGCGACGCACCTGCAGGAAAAGGGGATTTTATTGTCGAAAATAATTTACAGCTTTGTTTATAAGTGATTGTTAGATGAGCCGATTTCATCATCGTCGATAAACGCACTCTGCGACGTAATTGAAACCCGAGGGAGTAAAAAAATAATCATTAAAAAGCGCGCAACTGTTTATTTATATCTTAAAAAACTGCGTAATATCAATTATGCAGTTACACCGCGAGTCGCTCGCATTGATTAAATGACGTAACAAATAACATAAGGAAATAAATTTAAGGCTTAAATAATTTTAATAGTCAAATCAATTTAAAAAAAAAAATCGTTTTAAGAATGACACGTGGTGGACTTAACGTTCAATGACGTTGTTCCGTCGTTATCACTAATTCATGTAGCGGGCAAGGGAGGAGTTGTGAGGCAAACTTGGAATCGATCGACCTACAAAACAAGAAACTACGCACGTGTGCCAATATATTTTAACCCATTTTCTTGTATACCGGTCTCTGTAGTATTCTGTGTTTGTAAATTTCAAAAAAAAAATTTTTGTAGGTTATTTTGAATTGTTTATGATGTAATATAAGTCGCAAAAAATTCTTTTGGAAAAAAAATGGCCGTGAAGTTGATACGCGATCTTTATGTGACTCTACTGGATGTCATTTTCTCAAGGTTTCATTTGGTGATGAGCTTTGTGTGGGTGCAAAGCTAGATTTTTTTTAAAAAGAATTTATTGTAAAAATGTGAGGTGGGTTATTACATGTGTAGATTTTTTTTAAATTTTTTTTTACTTGCGTTATGTAATTTTTTTAATAGATTTTTTTTATCTTCTTGATCGATTTGTTTACCTTGTATCTGAATTTCCTCAAACTGACCACACATGAAGGCTATTTTAGGTGATATTGACGAGTGATTTGTCGATTTGTTTCGCCATTGCCATAATCTTTCATTTTATACTCGGCAAAAACCCTCTTGTAACGTAATTGATCTGTTGATGAAGGTTAAAAAGGAAATTGAGAGATGTGCAGAATTGGGCAAATAATTGCAAGAGTTTGCCATTTACACGAAACACGTAAAAAATGGTGCAAAGGGATGAATAGGCGTTTTTTTTTTAGGCTTATGGCGGCCGTGTTTGTTTTTCTTCCTCCAAATTTCATTTGTATTGATCTCCTTTTGGTCTTAGTGGTCTTTAGTTTGGCTTCCAGAATGATTTAGCAGCTGTTTTAATTGGATAAAAGAGCGTCGAGACATTTAAAAGCGCGTAAAAGTGCTTATTGTGTTTAATATCGAGGTTAGAGGAGGTGATGAAAGAAATTGAATCTCAGATTTTTGTTAATTATTGTTTAGGTGAAAGTAATATTAGTGTGGGTTTAATATGCAATTTTCTTATAACATTTTACGTCACTGGTGATAATTGATTGTAGGGAAAGTGTTTTTTAATGCATGGCGATCGGTTTTTTTCTGAAGGAAATCTATCGCTTTGTTTACATTTGTCAGGAAAAAAACATTAAGTCGGTGTTTAATTTGATCAATGGGTCCGATGAGAGGAATTAGCGAGCTTTCTTTACATTAGATTGTAGAGTTTTAATAGGGAATTCTTTTTATTTTTTCTAAGAAACTAATTTGGAGTGGTATGTAGTGACGTTTCCGATTGTATTGGACGAGATATGAAATTGTGACGTTTCTAATAGCATGTGTTTTGGACATCGTGTGGTCAAAATCGTAGCTATTGAAATGACCGGAAGAGTAATATTGACTCTCAAATTTACTTGTTAGGAAACACTTTCCGTTCGATAAGGAGTGTTACATTTAGGTGGTGTTTCCATTTCATCCGGCTGATCAATCGCTTAAAATTTCGTTCATTTACAGAAACCGGAAGTACCAATTTTGTAGGCTGTGAATTTAGAGTTTGCTTGGCAACTGGCTAAAACAATTCAGCTGCCAGAGTAATATAAACGAAAGCGATTAGATTATCTTGCAGATAGTTTAAAAATAACGATATTCTAACTCCAGTCAATTCACTGATAATTTACCATTTAAAGTTAAAAACAACGGCTCGCATCAAACACAGACATCAATCAACTCACATTCTGGACAAATTTATTCGACTGTTATAAGGGTCTTAACAATGAGAGAACTTGTTTTCGAATTCCGGTATTACATATTTACACAGCCATTTATGTCAGTCAATTGAAACAAATAAAATATCGCAATAACTCGAAACAGAACTTCATAATTTTTGGTTCGAGTATTGCCTTGTAGAGAAATAAATCGAAACTCTACTTTTGAGAAATGATTGTACAAACTCTATAGGTTCGATCGCTGAACAATACCGTTATAAATTTTCAATAGCAATTACGTACGGTAACTCGCATGTGTTGTGCACCATAGCTGTCAGTATAATGCAATTAGTTCCCCTAAACATTTGTATCTGGTTATTCTAACCCAAAAGAAAAACAGGAAAAAGTGGAATTCCTAGCTGCGATTCGGCGACAAAGAAAGAAATGTGCTGTGATTAGGTTTAAGAGACTAGATTTACAACTAGGTCTACTCAAGTCCTGAGGGGTGCATCAAGAGTCCGCACAAACACTCTTGGGTGTGCTGTGGACCTTTTCAGGAGGTTTGCGAACCCATTTTTAACCATCAGGGGGAACATTCTCGTTTCCCTTTGCGTTAAATCGGTTTAACTCGAGGAAATTGAGCGTGAAAAAAAAAAAAATTGGGAATTAACACTATTTTTGAACTCGTAAATTTTGTTAACAAGTTAATGGGCTAATTCATTAACGATTACTTAAAATAACTTACGCTAAGAATGAGAATATACAATGCTCAGTTTTATTTATCAATTAAGCAGAGATAACGCCAGACCTTTCCTAAAATTTAGAACTATAAATCTATTGCTCATTTCATGAAGGATTTGAGCAACGTTATACTAGGTTAGGTTGCTCAGACTTACTTTTATATCTTAAAATTTTCTGAATGCTGTTGAGGGATAATTCTACGTTTCAGTTTGAATTAAGCAAATTCTTATATGCTTAGAATCACTAGTGAATCAGGCTCATGGGTTTGATTCACTTAGGATTGCTTAACTTAAGTTGAGAATGAGAATATAAATCTCGCTTCTTTTCATCAATTAAGCAAAGCTATAGCAATAGACTTTTCTTAAAATTATAACTACGGTAAATCTATTGCTCATTTTAAGAATGATTTAAGTCAGTTTGCGAAATATACTGTTCACACCAGACTAGCAGAGTGAATCGAAATTTGGTGTAAGTCGAGGATTGCAAATAATTTGTTTTGAAGTGCTGCTATACATTATAGCAGCTGTGGTGTAGCACGTTCACACATACTTTATTTCGAGCAATAAATTATTTTTCCTATTAAATATTCAATTCATAAATAATGTATTGATAATTTAAGCTTAAATTTAAGCATAATTTTTAAAAACAGCAGTTGTAAAACAATTAAATTGTTTTTTAATTTAAAATCTCATTTTTTTTTTCATGTTAGGTGGGTTGTGAAATTTTGATGATCTAAAAAGTGGATTGCACAACTTAGATTCATTGAATCTAGATTTGCCTGACAACCAAACTTGATTCGTGAATCGAGTTTCCACAACTCGATCCAGGGATTAATTTATCTTGGAATGTCTAAACTTGTAGAGATGGGTTTGTCTGCGCTTCTAGTCAATCTAAGGAAATCTCACATCCACTCAAAATACACACTTTGTATTAGGTTAGGTCTGCCTGGCAATCTAGATAGATTTGCCGGGTGTGAGTAGTATCAGGCTTCACCTAATTTAAAATTTTCGTAAATATCGTCGAGAAATAATTCTGTTTTTGTTTGAGTTAAGCAAATGTTTGTTTAGAATTCTTAGTGAATTAGGCCGAATGTTACTTATTTTTTTAGACTAGGCCAATAAATAAGTGTGCTTGAGTGTGGCTAGCGTGTTACAACACGGTATTAATCAGTCTGGAAAACGGATCCACGCACAGCTGGAGTTTTAGCGATTTGCAGTGTGTGGGCGGCGTTGGTTCTGGTAATGGAGACCTCCAATTACATAACCAGTAGAAGTGCGAGTCCGCAGACGTGATCTGGTGACCAATTAAACGATGCCGCATCCTCCACCTGTGGCCCTGAAGTTGGATGTCAACGTGGTGGCTCCATCATAACTTTGTCTCGCGTTGCGCCTCTTATCTTGTCCATCGTCGCTGTTTCGGGGAAATTTATGACAGGCGGCACCTCGTTCAAACCTCGCCTCTGGGCTGCAGTAGGGCAAAACGTCGGAAAGATGTTTATTTTTTTTTCTTTCTTTTATATCCCCAGTTCTGTTCGCGGACGGAATTTCTAGGTGGGAAAAATTGTTGAAAGTGATTTTTAAAAAGAAAAACCCAAGATTTACTAAAGAAGGTTTAGTTAGGCCTAATTCGAGTTTATTCTTCGAAATGTTTTATTTAAATTCAGTTATCAAAATTAAAACAAAAAAAGAGAAAAAAAACTCCAAATTGAAGCCTTTAGAAATTCATATTCTTATTGATTCGCTTACCTTATTAATTTAAATAGCACGGTTTGAAGCGTAAAAGAAAAAGAAAGAAAGAAAGAAATAAAAATGGAAATTTATTTGGATTTCGTCATTGAAGAGTGGCTCTCGAGTATTACCTCGGGGAACCTCCTTACAATAAAGCCCGCGACTTAGAGGACATGACCTTAATCCTAAATAAGCCGTGACTTTCTTCAGATAACAACGGCCAAAACAGACGCCAAATAAAATACACTTTTTTCCCCTCTCTGCGCTCTCGCTTTTGCGAGACAAGAAAGAAAATTGGGTTAGTAGTCCCGGATAAGCCGGCAACTTGAAGAGCACAAACAAACCGTAATTAGGTAATTGGAAAATTACAGTCGGAAAATTGGTAAAATTTGTTTTTACTTTTTAGGTCTAAAATTGCTTGAAAAAACGCTATAAATAAAATAAATTTTATATTTCGGCTTGCATTACAAATTGAAATTAGGCCTAAATAATCTTCGGAATGAATTTTCAGTTTCCTGTACGTGACCGCAAGTGTCAAAGCGACGCCTGAGTGATTTCTTGCGACACTCGAGAGTGGGGATTACGTAAAGCGAGGGATATCTTCTATTAAGAATATAAAAAAAAAAGCAAAAAAAAAATCAACGTTATGTAAATAAATAAAAAGTTAATAGCACGACAAAATGGGAGTTTCTCGAGCATAAAGCCAGGTGAATTGAAAAGATGGAATGTCGTATAATGAAAAGTGTATTTAAAAGTGAAAAAAAAAATCAAGAGGAAAGAAAAAAGAGAAAGAAAAAAAAAGGGCGGGAATCAGTAGAGGTCTTATTTGCATAACAAGTTTGGCGCAAGGTCCTCGTGCTCCTATAATTGTGTCGCGTCATCACGTGACAGGGGACACGACATTGGGAGAAGGAAACATGCTCCCGCCCATACGGTCGAGTGACGTCACAATAGTTGATGGGATCACGTGAAGTTTTCGGTCGAGGCGAAGGGGGAATTTGGGGGAAGAGGGGGGTTGATGAGGGATAGTGGTGGAGTAATTTATTCTGATGACTCATGAATTGGAAGATTTTTTTTTATATCAGGATGAATGAGGGTTGGAATGACTTTAATAATTTAGGCCTATTTCTGGATATTGATATTTTTGCGGATTTAATTTAAAGTAATGCGTGACAGGAGCTCAATGGCCGTGCATTAACATTGAGATGGGTTTTATGGCTTTTTATTTTAATATACTAATGGGTATTAAGAGGTAGGTCGTGATGAAATGAGTTGTTAAAATTCTTTCTTCGTGTTAAGGAATCTTTGTAATGAAATGTTGAGATTTTAAGCTCACGCAACAGCCGTTAGATTTTTTTCTTCTCTTTCACTCTCTCTCTCTCTTTCTCTCCAGTTGCTTTTTTAAAATTAAAATGTAACTACACGTGACTTTAATTGTGATTTGACGCCGTCCCCGGTAGCACCATTAAGATAACCTAATTCAGTAAACGGGAATCGATTCAGGACAGCAGCGCATTCTTCGCCCGAGTTTGGGTCGCTTCGTAAAGTGAAACTTGCATTACAATTTGATGTTAGAGTTTGTAATAATTTATAGATATCTAGGTAATGGTTATTTTATCGAAATACCTTGTGGTGGCGCTTATTACTATCTTTTTATTAAGTTTCTAATGGAATTAGGAGTCGATCTATAAAACCAAAATCTAGAAAAGTAGCGAGCTAAAGTGTCTGAAAGGGAGCTAATAGAATCAAATAAAACTGAAGAAGCTTCTAAATCTCTCTGAAGGCGGAAAGTGTAAATGAAAGAAGCGAGAATATAATCTTGGAATCTATTAGTTTCATGTACAATAGAAGAGTGCTCTTGCAGTGTTTTATCTGGCGATGATGAACCACCTATTGGCTATAAATCCATTAAAGCCACTTGTAGATTTAGCTACTAGATTGTAAAGTATTGATAATTCACGGTTTGTTTAGAGGTTAAAGTGTTAAAGTATATGGTTGTATACTTGCAAATATAAATATAGATGCAAGTGCAAGGTTAGTTTTAATTAAAGCTCCCATCACTGTGAAAAGTGATGATGCAACTTTGCACATTCGCAAAGAATCACAGTCACTTTGAGCACTGTATTTGGCAAACCAACCAAATTGAAGATGAACTAACAAGTATGTAGACGCAATTGTATGTTTCCAAATCAGTTTGGTCTATCACCAGTAAGTTCATACATAAAATTAATTTTGGTTGATGACTACTTTGTATTCGACGTAACACGTACATATAGTAATTTGCAAAAACTTTACATGAAATAATAACTCTGCTTTAAATCATCCTACTGTTTTACTGTAGTCAACACTCATTTTGACGAACTGGAATCGTATGAGCATTATGAACAAAATCAATTTTTTAAAATAAGCATTTCTGAAAGTTCAATGGTTTGGCAAAGAATTATATAGCCACTGAACTTAGCCAGGCTCAAATTGAATTTTTCACAGGGAAACTTGTTTATTTAGAACAAATTTATACTCAATTAGCCATCTGAGTTTGCTCTGAGAAAACAAATGAATTGTGGAGTGTTATTGTATTACATTGGTTAACTACGGTAACTGTACATTGAAAACCAGTATACCAATAAAAGATTGCTCACAGTTGCGATAAGCTACATCAATTAATATAAAAGAAAAAAATGATGCATTTAGATTACACAACAAAACAAAAAAAAAATCAGTTTAATCTATTTACTCTAAAACTTCAATCTCAAAATTAAGAAAACAACTCGCTGTAGTACTCATATCCAGATTTTTACATTTTTACTGCGCCGAGCTCCTCAAATACCCGTCGGCTTTAATTTCCTTTAATTTTTTTGTGTTTTGTAAACGAGTTTATTTTAAAAGAAATTTTTATGATGGAAAAAAGTAATAGACATCATCACAACGAGTATACGCACCAGGTTTTTTTTTCTGGAAGAAAATTTTCTTTCCTGCATCGCACGCAATAAAATCTGAGTCGTTCCGTTGTTGCATGTCGGGAGTCTTAAAAACTTCCTTTTAAGCTCGGAATACAAATGACTGCAAGATGTATTTTTCCTTTAGTGTATGTATAAAGAGTTTGGAAGGCTACAGTATGTTGATAGGAGTGCTGCATTCAGGAGAAGGATTATTATTATTCATGAGTCATCCGATCGAAAGAGATGAAGGTGATAACATCTCAGTTGCGGATGGTGTTTAATAAACATTAAAAGAAACGGCTGAATTTTTTTGCACTAAGTTCTTCATTTGCAGTTAGATGCAGGAATGATTATAATGAAAAGACAGTTGTGTGGAGAGATTGTTGATTTAACCGCAGCACGTACAAAGAAAAGGGAGTTTTGGTGTAAAACAATGAGCACAATGCGATTGAATTGATGGATGCGTTAGGTTTAATATCATTGCTGCTTTTTAAGCCTAAATAAAATATAAAAATGTAAAATTTTAAGCTAGAAAAAGTTAGTGGTTTTGAAAAGTGTTGAAAATTACTGAGTAATTTTTTGTTGCATTGGATGCGTCATGTGATGTTCAGACACTGATATACAAGAAGAAAATTACATATTCAAAGGCACAAAGTTTGTCTGTAGAACATAATTATGAAAATGAGGTTCACTACATAACAGAAAATGTTTGCCACAAGATAAAAATATTAACAGCTATACAGCTATGCTTTGATGGCATAAATTTTCACTCATAATGACAGTCTAAATGTTAAACCATTCATAGAAGATGTAATCTGTAGCAACTATAGCTTACAAATTGGTATTTTTTAAACCTTTATCTCTTTCGAATACATTTGCGTCTGCATGAGCAAACAAAATATCAGGTGAGGTTAATTTTCAAACTGTCACATATCGACGCTTGATATTGGTTGTGTAAGTGCTGTTGATATTTACACGCACAAAAATTAAGTGTCTGATGTTGAGGCCGTTTTAGTCATTTGTCAAAAATGTCTAAAAGTAAAATACTTATTAAATAATTAGGGAGTTAGAAAAAACATCGTCACGTTCCGAACTGAAGAAGCAACGAAGTTTGTGAAAAACATTGTCGTGTCTATAGTCTACTTCGTAACCGAAGTTACGAAGTTTGGCTGCCAACTTTGTTTGCACACAATAAGCACTCTATTGGGATGTTTATCAACGAATCGTTAGTTACTTTTTTTTTCTAACTGAACACTGAACGAAGTAACGAACACATAAAATTACAATTAAAAGTTTGTTTATATAGCTTCATGATGTTTTTTCTGATTCCTTATTGACAAACAAAGTGATGAATACATGAAGCTACAAACTCTTGTTTTAACTTCGTCATTGTGTGACGAAGTATATTTCCTAACTTTCTATTATTAATGCCTAACTTCCAGTTAAACTGTTAAAAGAAGACTATTTCAGGCATCTTTTATCTTTGGAAACACGAAATACTTCACAGTCTAAACATTTAGTCTCACATTTGTCTTGAAGTCGAGTTTAGATCTTTAGATTTAATTATAGTGTAAAAGTGTACGTATAAAGTTATTTGTTACTATTCATATATATTTGGAGTGTTTTGCGAAGAAGTTTTTGTTTTTATAGAACGATATAAAGTACACAAAAGAACATTTTCAACAAACGCTTTTCAGTTTTTCGGTTGCTTTCAAATCATCAAATGCTTTCACATCTAAATGGTTCTTTTGTAATTACACACTGCTGGATTCACTATCTAATCGGGACTTTGCCAGAAATGTCTTCACTAATATTAGAAAAGGCAATTTTGACTCCCATTTAAAACCTCTTACTGGAAACTCCCTTTAGATGCATGCTTCTAACATGACTTGTCAACAGATTAATATCTAAATGTCATCTCGAGTCTCTTCACAGTTAAAATTTAAATCGACAGCATTTACTAAGCGCCAATCACAATCATCGATCTTCTAATTGATATTTAAATATGTCTAACAGTAGCTTGGCTTTAAGATGATACGCAAATAAATTTATGGCAAAAAGGCTTAACACACTATATTCCAAAAACATGTCATATTTTTTGCATGCAAAGAGAAAAGCACTTGAAAGTGCAATCAAGTAAACCGTAAATTTTGCAGGAAAAACGATTTTTTATTTTTTATAAATTTTGCGCATGCGTAAAGTGGAATTGCAGCTAAGGTATGTGCTTAAGATGAGTTACATGGCGAGTGCCTTGTGCTAATTGCCAATTGATAAGAAAAGACTGTAGCTGGGGGGCTAAAGCGTTTTGTTTTTATCTCGTGGAAGATTTCCTTAAGAGAGGAGGAAATTTTGCTGAAAATGGTTGATTTTTCCCCCTCCTTTTATGTTTTATTTTTTTTTGATGTGTGGGAGGAGACTTTGGATGTACAGTTGTTATGTGGATGAACGAAGTATGAAACATGTGGGCATGGTTTGGGTAGCGAAAAATGCGAGGAATTCAATTTAGTTTAGGTTTTATACAGAGAATTACTTTGGGTGAAGAATGTTGTTTTTATTATAGCGTTTAGTATCAGGCGGTTTTAATTGAAATGTAAACTATTTTCGGAATTATAAGTGGGTTACCGTATCTATCAAGCAGGGGTGATAAGGAGCTTAGTTTTTTGTGAAAATGGTTTTGAAGGTTGGAGTGAGAAGGTTAACCGCAAGTTTTGATTAAGTGCATATTTATAGCTTCATTAAAAGAACAAAATCAAATTTTGAATGCATTTTGAAGAATATACTAAAAAAATTGCAGGAAAAGTTGATAGATGTGGTAAAAACACTTTTTTCCTGTAAAATAGTTAGGTTTTTGTTATTTTTATTTGTATTTGTATTTGTATTTGTATTTGTATTTGTGCAGATGTCTGAAATCATCTGTAACAAAATGATTTTTTATTTTTTTATTTGTTAAACAAGATTTTCCATAGTTTTAATTCCTTGTTGAAAAATGGCATTTGACAGTATTTTCAACCCTGAATATACTCAAAATGTAAATGAAGAATTTGGTGACGCAGTGAAGGAACTAACTCGCAGAAAAACATCGAAAAATTGCACTAATTGCATTAATTAGTAACATTTTCAATCTAGCTGCAACTGTCATTTTAATTAGTTTTTTTTAAAGAAATAACGACAGGCAGGTGTCAGGTTTGTGAAGCTGTGACTAACAAGTAAGAAAGAACAGGAATTCGGATTTGGGAGTTTCTAATAATTGTGAATCATGCATTGTGATGGTTTTTCTACTAATAACGCTTTCTCTTCGCTGACTAATTTCAAGGAATTGCATTGTCACTGCAAATATTGGTATGTTCTGTTTGTAATCTTGAATATTTTGTTCTCGAAAAATACTTGTAGCTTTTCAACAAATAATTAGCTCTCACTTGTAGACGGTCAGTTGCACCAATGAAAGTTAAAGTTAACTGGAGTTTAACCAATGTTAAAAGTATTGTTAAACTTAAATTTTAACTTTTGTTAAAGACGTTAAAGTATATTTTCTAGATATCAGCTGTGTACAGTAACAGGAATTAAAATTGACCCCAGAGGTAATGAGATTTCGTAGAAAAAAAAATACAAAGATTAAGCTGAAGTCGAAGGTTTAAATATTTTAGTTGATATTATAAGATAAGATTTCATCATTAAAATATCTAGACTGTAATTTAATAACTTAGATGTCTCAAAGACTACTTTAGGCTTATTTCTTTACCCTATTTTTAAATGGAACTTTCTCATTCTTTGACTAACTGATACAATTCCCCTACACGTTTAGTTGGAATGAATTGGAACTTGAGGTAAGCCATGGGCAAAAAGGGGGAATTTTAATTAAGGGAAAGATTAAGGAAGGTGTGAATTAAATGAAAACTATGTTGCAATGAGAAAGAAGTATAATATTTTAAAACCGACAAGGAAATTCCAATCATAATTTGCTAGTTTTTACGTGGAGAAAAAAAGACTATTTGAAGTAGTTTTAAGTTAGTTTTATATTTGAATTAGCAAATGAATTGGGATTATCTACAGATAATTGAGTTTTGGCGTAAATTATCTGTAAAACGTGCAATGCATCTCTATTACTAGATGACGTTTGACCATCTGAATTCAAGGTCGTTGGGTTTTTTTTTATTTTATAATAGCGAAGTAAATTGAATTTGGACTGGATAATGGTTCGAAATAAGCACTTGTTAGAACTGGTAAATGCATTGCATCAGTAATTCGTGTGGCATTGGCAATTTTCTGCATCAGCAAAACAAGGAATTTTTCTCTAGGAAATATTTAGGAACAATTTATTGTCAGTGGTTAATAGTACAAATTCCAGGTTACAAATGACTAAAACGTTAATTTTTTTTTAAATAAATTGCCCAAATTTGCTTCTTCTTTTTACATTACATGTGAATAAATGAAAGATTTTGAATTTTTTTTAAAGTAATAACTCAAATAATGGCTTTTCCCACAGTGCTGTAATTGGCTAGTTCAAAACCTTTAATTTGTTATGATCGATTGACTTTGAGAATCACAATTGTCACGTTTTCTTAATCTGAATAGAGATATACAATTTTGATTCATTTACTCTGTTAAAAACATGAATCAAATAACTAATTTGCTTGCGGTGTTTCATACACAGAAGTTTAAAAGTTTAATTTTGTTTTACTTTCAATTAACTCGAAATCTTCTCACACTCAGCAAAATAATTGCCGAGTAACTTTGAAGAAGGAAGTTTTAAAACTTTTACAACAGTAATACTAACAAGTATCCCATTTTCTTGTTTTGACTATAATAGAACTCTTGATGAATTCTGCTTTGCAATGATATAGGAATAACCGATATCGAATTTAACGAAACAGCAACCGTTACTGTGTCACTATCGACGATTTTTTCTGGAAACTGGAAAAAATGACTAATTTGCTGTTTTGATTAGCAAAACAAAACAAAATCTGACACAAGATAATTAAATTAGCAACTCAATTACCAAGCATGTAAAAGCTTCAACATGGAGATGTAGTCTCACAAATTAGCTAACCAAAAACAACAGCAGTGGCAACTAAAAAGTTGTACCGAAGTTTAATGGCACGATTTCAACTGACCAAACCACAAACTCGAAATTAAACTTTCAAGAATTAAAGGTGTAGTGCAGAGAAGAGAGAAAGTTTTTTTTTTTTTTTTTTTTAAATAGAATATTGAAGGTTATAAATGAAAATAATAAATATACATACAGGGAATTGATTTTAAAAACATTCTTTTCTAATATTTTATTGGTTCGGTATCCCATTTCCTGCATGAGGAGGAACCTTATTTCCTGCGCGTTCACGAGGGTCCTTTCCGGTTTCCTTTTTCATTCTTCTTTCCGCATAAATAAGTTAGCAGAGCCCGAGTAAAAATAGGTCTAAAAGTAATTATTTATTTATTTTATTATATTGCCCTTTTTTTTCTTCTTCTTCTTTACCCTAGACAAACGTAGGGGAAACGGGAAGTGTAATAAAAGAAAAGAAAGGGATATTAAACATAGCCATAGTCCACACGTCACATTGCATTTGTGACCCATTTTTCATGACGGGGCCATCGCGCATGCATGACAAGTGTTCCTGTCCTTCCGCGTCTCGCAAGATGAATGAGAATAAAAAAAGGAGGAAATAGATGATAACTCAACATGATTTCTTCATTTTTCAAGTTCAAAATTTAAACAAAACCAAAAAAAAATCTCCCATTACTAAAAATAATAATCTTTAAGCTTAAAGGATAAAATAAAGGATAAAGTATTGAGGGAGTTTTTGACTCAGTCAATTCCTTTGTGCCTATAGAATATCTCCACAACATTTTCCTTCACAACAACCGAGACAGGTTCCGTCAAGGTCTCTTCTTGTCTTGGCGCCATCGAGTGGGGCCGGATACTTGTCATTTATGTAATGCTGCGAATGAAATTTCATTGCTCGGTGCTCGCTGCTTGGTCAATGGTCACACAAACCCAGCATTAGTTAACAAAAGAAACACACACATTGTCTTGTCAAAAACCAAAGTTACGATATCTCGTACCATTTCTTGCAATTTTCTCTTAATAACACCCCGGGGAGTTATTAGAGGAGACACGTGTTTCTTTTGTTTTGTATTTACATCTTTATCTATCTTTAATATTTCTCACAATTTCCTCTAATAACATCACGGAGAGTTATTAGAAGAGACACGTGTTTCGTTTTTGTTTTGTATTTACATATCTTATCGGTGGGTCAGCGAGAAGTTTACGGACACAAACACGTAAAATCTCCACCTAATCGACCAATAATACGAGCCCTAGCGTGTGTTGTTCCGTGCCCCTCTTGCCACCAGCTCACTCGGTTGCGATCGATGCGTTTGTCCTCCACCCCACTCATCCTCTCGCTCCTCCATACTGTGCTCTGTGCACTTGGTTCGCCTTCTCTCTCTCTCTTTCTCTCTTTCTCTCTCTCTCTCCCCTCGCCGTTCGAGTCTCCCGATTCCCTCCCCCGCAGCCTCTGCTTCGTTATCACTCGTGTACGGAAATAACCTGCACGTCGAGGCGCATGCGCCCACGAGGACTCATGCATGCGTGAAGACGGTACTTTGGCGCCCACGCGCGGTTCAGTGGGCGCTGCGTTGTCATGACAACCAGCCACGTAGAGTACCCTCAACTCGGATTACCATTTTTTTCATGTTTGGATAGTAATTATATGAGTATCAACTTTTTTTTTAAAGGAAAACGTTTAAAGACTGTTATTTAAATAAATGTGTGTTTATGTTTAGATGCTTTTGTTCTTAATTAACGGGAATGATGTTGATGTTTTGGGTTTAGTTTTTAAAAGTTAGACACAGTAAAAAAATGAAAGATTAAGAAAAATGCCAATTTAACGATGTCAAATTTGTCTTATAAAGTTTTCTAAGTTTTGTTGTGTGACAAATGTATTCAATTTCGATAAAACTAAAAAATTGAATATTTAAAGAGTTTATTACATATTTTTTGTGATAAGGGTTAAGAACATACATTAAAACGGTAAAAAGAACATATGTTTATACCTGTTAGAATGTTTAAATATACTTTAAGTGGTAACTCACACTATTCACACGTGTCAATTTTGGAACAAGTTGACGTTTACATTTTTGTCAACCAACTAAGCAAATTTAATTGATTAGAAGTGATTGGCACTATGGAAATTGCAACTTAATTTTGCACATCTTATAAAAGCTTCATGAATGAAATCACGTGTTATTTGAGTTCGTTTTAGACTGAAAAAGTTTTGTAACAAAACTTATACCTTTACATACTTTTGACAGCTCTTTGCCTATTAAACGTTCGATTTTTTAAAATGGAATAATTTTGAGAACTGTCAAGAATTAAATTCGTCAACTTCTTGACCAACATTTCGACTTCATTTACATGTTTTCTTAGCCATAAAGAAAAAGGACATTAAAAATGATGGACTCGCTTTACTACCTCGTGCGGCACCTGTAGAAAGACATTCACCACGCTCGAGTGCCAGCAATAAAGCGAGTTTCATAACATAATTGGTCAAAAGTGAAGCTATGAGTACGAAACAGGTGTATTTAGGCTTTAACCGAAGGCATTTAATTAATTACGACCTAAAAAAGGTCCCACTTCCGGTCGGGCTTCTAAGTATAAGCAGTTTCTCTAAAGATACCCTCGATGGTGAATGAGAGACGAAAATAGGTCCTTTGGTGCAGCAATAAGAAGCTGTGAGAGCCTAGTTGAATCTTGATGAATGATGTAACGGCTGGACGGAAGTTGGAAATGGCAGTTGGAAATTTAAGAGTGTAAACAAGTTTTAAATTAAAAAAAAAAAGTGGTGAGAAAGAGAAAAAAATTGTTAAGTATTATCTAAGTAGTTTTTGCAATGTTTGTTTTCAAAGTTGTATTTATTTATGTAGTTGTTTATCATTATTTTTTGCCTTTTTCCCCACTCGTGTTGGTTTATGGTCTCGTGGGTAACGAGTCCCCTTTTGAGCGAACGATTGGTCCTGATGTGGTCCGCGCGTGGAAGCGACGTCATGCCAAGTTGATGAGCTCGTTGACAGGTGATGTGGGGGCGTAATCCGGAAGATAATTAATACGAAATGGATCAATTTTCTGGATTCGAACATGCAATATCAGTGTATAGTCCTCGAGTGACCACAGCGCTTTGTTGAGTAAACTATAAAAGTTGGGTTGTAAAAGTATATAAATTTTAGTGAAATATATTTTTATAATTTTATGTTAAATTTTTAAGTTTTTAAGTTTTAATGAATGTGAAAACTTTAGCTGAGACTAGAATGCTCAATCCTAGTCATCAATTAAGCAAAGCTAGCGCCAGACTTTTGTTAACATTAGAATTGATTAATTTTAAGAATGATTTGAGTCTTGCCGTTAGGTGGTTGAGATTTAATTTAAAAAATTTTGTGAATGTTGTTGAGAAATCCGTTTTTCAGTTTGAGTTAAGCAAATTCTTAAGTCCCATTAACATTGACACAGATTTGTGTTTATATCGATGCAAATGCTCACGTGAACTTTCCTGCGAGACGTCTTTAATCAAAATCGCAAGTTGAAAAGTTTAAATTGTAAAATATTGTTGTTTTTGACATACCGTGTTGTGGCATATTGTTGCATGAAGTTTGCGACATTGTTCGCAAGATTGAGGCGTGCGAAGTGGCGCAACATTTTGCTTTGCATGTTGCGTCTCATCGATGTAAACAGGCATTACGCTTAAGGCCAGTTTACATCGACCCAAACGCGTATTCACATTGATGCAAATGTGACGCAATTTTTCGCATGAGACTTTTTTTTTTGGGCAAAATCAGAAGTTGTAAAATTTCAATTCTGATTTTGCTTCACGTGCATCACGTGACCTTTCGCGTAAGCCACAGCCGATCTTTCGGCTGAAATAAAATGGTGATGCATATAGGACCACGATGGGACAATTGCATGATCTTTTACTACTATTTATTAAAAAAAAATGCTATTTACGATCAACAACAAAGACTGGAATGTAAAAGGTGAGTTTTAGATAAATTAAAATAAAAAAATTGGAGTAAATGCTTCTTTTTAATCATACCACCAAAGTGGCGCGCAAAGTGGTGCATAATTTGCTTCGCGTGTTGCGTCGCATCAATGTAAACAAAGCTTTAGAATCGTTATTGAATTGGGCTTATTGTTTTTAAGATAAGAATTTATGGACTCGATTCTTGACGTCACCATTAGCAGCTATTTTGGGTATATGGGACCAGTCGCAAGACATTAAAATACTCAGCTCCATAAATTACTGCAAAAATCAAATAAAACTTTATAATAAAATACAGAAATCTTAGAAAAAAAATAGAGTTTATTATTTGATATAACTCTTTCGATAACTTTAAGTATCTCAGTCCTGGTTTAAGTCGGGCGATAAATCTTTATTTATCCTATTAATCATTCAATATTATCCTATTTTTTGTTTACTTCAAGTTAATCTGGATTAAGAGTTGACACTTTGATTTAATAAATACTTTATCATCGCATAAAAAAGGGTCAATTAAGGTTAAACATGTTCCAAGCGCGAATTGTGCGCTTTCAAAGCTCTTATGTTGACTTATTGAGGCGACTCGATTTTGCCCCGAGAAAAGGTTTTAAAGGAAAGAAATCAAACGTCCAGATTATTAATAACGTCCTAGTTAACTCTGTTACTGATCATACTTTGGAAATCGATTTAAAAGATTTACTTTTCTTCCTCAATTCGACGATTGATTTTTCAGTTGAATGTTTATTTTCCACAAAGAATTAATCTGCTTTTAATTGAGTAAACTGAAAGCTGTTTGAAGGAGCTTATTAAGACTAATCATGTCTGGGTTGCTATGGTTGATATTCATCTAAAAAAAAAAAAAAAAAATTGAAAGATGAAAATAAAAAACGGACTGAAGTGATAGAAGACCTTAATTTAGACGTATATAAATTTAAATAAACACCCTTGAGATGTGAATGACTAATAATTTGCAGGGTTAAAAAGTTTGTAATTGCTATGTATGTGATTTTTTTTTCGCGATGAGAAAGGGAAAGGAAAAATTTATCGGAGGTAATTGGTTGTTGTTCAAGTGGTTTGTCCTTAAATAATAAATATTGTTAAAGTTGGGCGTGAGTCGTGCTGTGCTGCGCAATCATAAGGTGAAAAGGAATTTAAGCCTAATTTTAGGGGCATACAAGACACAAGTTGGAAAAGTTTGAAAATACAGTTTTGCAATAGAAAATTCTCATTGGAAAAAGTGGGTCAAGAATAGAAATGTTCAAATTTCGGTATTTTATCTTAGAGAAAAAGCTTAGACAGTTCCTTTAGAAGCCTACTTTTTGCCTACTTTTTCTCTTACAATTTCAGAGTAAAGCTAAGCAAATCTCTTGCTTTGTTGCAGTTTGGCATTATTTAGTTACAAAATATATTAATTAGCCTGTCTATCAGAAGAAGTTTTGGACCAAAACTATTCAATATTTTAAAACATAATGCAAAAGCGATCAATACAGTTTGTGGTCTAACCTAAGGGATTCGGTCTATAAGATAAGTGCTTTCAAATGTGAAGTTTCTATAACGAGTCCTAAGAGTGATATCCTTACTTTAGAACTGTCTAAGAAGCTCTCTAAGGCAAAAGACTTAGCACACCATTGTTTTTTAATGAGATATATTCTACCTAACTATTTAAATTTAGCTCAATTTTTTCATTTATTCAAGTTTTTTGCAACTAATTTACCACATAAATGCTGGAGATTTCGAGTTTTAGTTAAAATCTCCATCTATTTACTCAATTTCACCCACGAGATCCACTTGTTCTACTTATCTCTCACAAAATTTCTTCATTTCCAAGCCAAAACATTTTTCCGGCTGTACATATAGGTCAAGCTCGATTCGCAAACTGAACCGTCCAAGTGTCATTAATCACCATGCAGGGGTTAGGTCGGTGTTTTATAAATTCACAAAAGGGGTTCTTGACCCTTTTTTTCCTGAATCGTGGAGTTGCTCTTCATCCATCGACCCTTTCGACTGTGTGCTTAGTACCATAAACAACCAAACCTACTGCAGTTCACTTGGACGCTTCATCACACGCTTCAGCTGGGAATGACCAAACACTTGTCAGGTTAATTACAAAGCCCGCGAGCTCAAAGCACCGGGGAATTATTAGAGAAAGTTTTCAATTTTTTTTTGCATTTTACGGTAAATAAGGTGATTACTTTGCTGAATGCGTTGGGGAATGGTGAAAAAAAGGTGAAATGAATTTGAGTTTTCCCCGGGGTTAAATTGAAAATTCCCAGCGAGTTGAAACAGACGTTTAATTGACTCGCGAATTTTGGTTGGCAGTGGCGGGAGGTGGTCAACTTTTCCCGAGTCGAAGGAGCATACGTGAGGCTTAACGAGGCGTCAGTATAAAGGAAATGATGGCGCCCTATCTGCTCGGCTGCCTCTTAATTGCCGACGCTGCCACCGCAGGGCGCATTCACAAACAGCGTCTCGTTGCCAGGGTGATGTTCTCACCCCGAAAAAGGGAAAAAAATGCTGTCAAAGGGACGCTCGAGAGGGCAATTGAAACACACTGCTTACAAATTATGCATCGCCGCGCTCTGCGCCCAGGGTGGGAAATTTGCGAGTCATAATTGACGTCATTTAACTACGGGCAACTAGCAGCATGATTACTTTGGATTGTTTTAGTGATGTTCAGTGATGATGTAAAGTTGGAAATTGTTGCAAGTTCAAACCAATTGGTTTTTTTAAATATTAAATTTGTAAGTTTTCATAAACATTTTCTAACAACTTGCGGTTTGTTACATCTAAATTTTAAAAATAAAATATTTAATAATTTAAATAATTTAATTAATTTAAATTTTTATAAATTAACATTAACATTGGTGTAGCAACGAATATATCTAATTTTCGGCACATGAGCCACAATGTCAGTTTTTTAATTTTTTTTTTTTAATTTTTTTTTTTTAATCTGAGGTGCTAAAGCATTCGACATTATTTATAGCGCGTCAGTTTAGTTGCTTGGGTGTGTTGTGTGCTTGGCCAGCACCGACCGTCCATCACTCGCTCGAGAGTGTGGCTGGCGCCATCTGCTGAGGCGTTGCTTGGCACCGGCTCGGTTCGGAGGGGAGTTGGGAGTCGGTCGAGTCGAGTTGGGAATGGCGAGCGAGCGGGCGGGAGGAGACCGCGTGAAAAATCGATGCGAGAGCGCCTCGTGCGGATTCAATTACAATGTCAATTGAATGGATTGGAAGAGATCCGAGCGGGGGCCTGGAAAACACGCCGAGTCAACAACGACGCTGGTGCACGTGGAGGATTTGTTTATGTAAATTTCATCCTTTTCTTACACCTGTTTAACATTGATTAGCATTGCTGATTAGATTTATTTTCTGGTAATTGAAGAATCGAACAGTTGTTTGGTGATTTTAAAAGAGAAAAAAAGATAGTTATCTGGGTTAATTAAGTGGTTAATTGAGCTGTTTGGAGGGATAAATAAAAAAATGGTTTTGAATTGCGTCGTGTGAGGGCGAATGTTGGCGATATTGATCTGTTCATTAATTTTTATGATGCTTTGCCCATTGGCATGGGGAATGAGTTGTTACGAGATTCAATTGGTTCTTTCGTGTGTCAACGTGTGAGCAATTAAATCTGGAGTTAATATTAAGGGCTTTTTTATTTTTTTAATAAAAATTTTATAGTGCTATTTTATTTTCAACATCTCATGCGTAAAGGTTTTTTATTGCCATTTTTTAGTAATTTTGTAATCGTATAAAGATGGGTGACTTCAGGCTGTTGGAGTTGGAGAGCATACTTTCAAAATCTTAACATTGTAATTCAGTACTCGAATTCAAGTGGATTTTTTTATTTTTTTTTATGAAATTTAAATAAATATAAGGAAGGCACTTATAAGGACATAAAAAATTATGAAATTATGTCAAGGGGGAAAAAAATGTAATGAAACACAGTAGAAATTAATAAAAGTACCGTAGGAGAAAAAAATTAGTGTAATTTGATTTATAGTAAAAATAAAATTTGAAAGAATTGATAAAATCAATAAAACGTAAGAAATATTTTTTTAAAAGTGAAAAGAATTACAGAAAAAGTCTTGATATAATAATAAAAAAATAACTTTTTTCGGATTAGTAAAAAAAAGTTGTTACACACACCAACTTTGATTTATTTATTTACTTCTCTATTAATGTTGTCTTATATCCTAACTCTTGATATCTCACAAACATCATCAAAAATGTACTCTTTCCCCTCCTGCAATTCCAACCACCAACACTTTCCTCTCTGAAAAAGGAAAACATGAATGAGTTCATCAACTGAAACATTATTATTAGATTAACCCATTCTTTTCCTTCAGTAGTACCACTTAAGTACACAAAGAAAAGAAAACAAAGAAAACAAAGCCTCAAGGCGCCTGATTCAGGTGTGACCAGTAGAGGAAGTACTTGAAAGACAACGAGACACTATAAAACCAAACAACCCTTTCCACAGGCTAACGACTTTTTTTTTTTTTTTGTTTTTTAAATTAACAATTTTTTTCTCAAATCTAACTTACTGAGATTGACTCACCTGAACCAGAACAAACAAAACTTTTTACCCCCAAATACAATATGAGGTCCCGCCCCGATAGAGGTCGTTATGTTTTTTTTCTTTTTTCCCCTCCCGCGTCCACCTCCGCGTTGTAAGCCTGCGGTGGTCACGTGATGACCATTTCATTACTGCCAAAGGGGGTGAACTAATGGCGCGAGCTGACGAACACGGCTGAGATATTCTTTTAATGAATGGCGAATTGGCCTCGCGCTCCCAGCCCCATCGATCGAACGCGTGTGTGGCGGCAGATTAGAACCGTCGCCGCCTCTGATAGGTTCTCCATTTGCCTCCGAGGGATCAAAGCCGAAGGATGCACGTGGGAATCGAATCCGCGGCACCAGATGACACGCGAATTTGACACAATGAGATTTTTCTAATCAAATATGAGGCTCTTGGAGGCTTGTTAATAAGTAAATTTAGGCTTAATTGACATATTTTGGATAGTTATGGTTTATTTTTTATTTTTTAGTGTTGGTATTATAGATGATTTCGCGATTGTTTTGGGGGTTTTAAGGGTGTAAAAGAAAAGGTAATGAAACCGAGATTTGGATTTACTGCAATTTGGAGAAAGTTAGAGGGGAAATAGTGACTGCAGCAATTGCTGAGCTTATATGTGATTTGCAGCAACAACAGCAGTATAAACTATACCGTATTTTCTCTATTAGTGCGCGAGGTGAAAGTTACCTACGTGAATAATTATGCAAAATATATGCAGGACGAGTGAATAAGATTCGTTTTAAGGTTGCATAGCGTTGTTATTCGTCCGGTTTGCAGAAATTTTTCCTTAAAAGTCCCTTATCTTAGACCAGTTCTGTTTAAGCTTTTTTTTCCTAAGGGAAAAGCTCCATAAACTCACTAATAAAATCAGCATTTTATCGAAATCACGATCAGAAACGAACGTTGTTAAATGTTAAGAAACATTTTTCATCGATTAGGGCATGGTCTCAATTAATATACCCTCAAAGTCATTAGAAACATTCAAAATACATCTTTTTGATTATGCAGAAACATAAAGTGGGTTTTAAGAGTGTTTGAGCATGCTAAAATCAGTCTGAAACATCTTTAAAACAAAGATTAAAATATAATAAAATAAAATTCAGGAAAGTTTACATTTAGCAAATAAACCGCGGGTGCGCTATTTGGGAAATACGGTACGTAAATTTCCAAAAAGCTGCAAACACTCAAAATGACGAAAATAACAAACTGCAAAAGCAAATTTATTTGTTTGGACCGTGTTAAAATGGCATTTCCGTTACGGTCAGGGTCTTGAAACTTTCTGGACTTTGCCTTGAAGATTTCGAGGTCTGGATTTAGCCGAAAGTGTATATTTCCCTCGCTCCGAATTGCAAAATTAAAGTTTATAAAATTGGATTTTCCAATAATTTTTTAATCAAAAAAGTATAAAATTTTTCATATGACGAAATTCACTTCACGTATTGATGATTCCAACAAATTTTCCCCATGATTCAGAACGCTGTATCCAAAACACGCATTTCAGATTAGGCTTCTTTACATCACAATTTACATCCCAATTCATTTTTATCCAAATTTAGGGGCTGAATTATTAATTTCATTTTGACGCACAAATTTATTCTTCTTTCTAAAAAAAAAAAAAAAAAAAAAAAAAAAAAAAAAAATTGAATTGAGTGCATGGACTGATTAAATGATTTTTTAGCGAGAGGGTGGGAGAAGAAAAAGCATAATGTAATTTGAACGACCTCGAGTATTGGCCTAAATTAGGTCCATAACTCTATTTTGACTATTGGGCAATTTGATCCTTGTGTAAAACGAGACGCCTCAAATTGATGTATGGCCGCCAAATGGGTCATCCGGTGTCTCCTTTCCATTTCGTTTTGCTAAAATATAAACGTAAAAATATCTCCAGTTTGTCTCTTTGCATGTGAGAATTTCACGCTCGCGTGTTTGTGAAATTGCGGTCACTGAGTGGACAATGATGTCTTTTCTAGTGGTCAGTTGGGCTTGGAAATGGGTCGTCGTAGCTTCTGGTTAAACGGGTTTCCAATTACGCCTTTTCTGCCGTTTTCATTTGTTCCGATTTCGGGCTTTTAGCACTTTTTTATGCTCGAGGAAACATTTGCTTGAGAGGAAACGATGATGGTATTGCGTTGAATTTATTGCTGTTTTTTTCCTTTTTTATGGGAATTGTGGTAATCACTTCCGGTTTTGAATGTGAATTATAATTATTTTTTAAAATAGGGTTAAATCTAGGAAAATGGTATGTGGTTTTAGGGAATTGGGATGGTAAATGTTAACTTATTTTAGTGTTTTTTTTTTCCTATAAAATTTATGCCTGCAATGAGAATAGTTTTTGTTACACAACAAATCTGTCCACAATAAAAAAAATATGTGAGAAGTTAAAAAGTGCAAAATAAGATGGTCTTACACTGGAAAGATTGTGATTCAATTTTGCAATTGATTGTTTGACAAATCAACCAAATTGAAGCTAAACTAATAGGGGAAATTTTATTTTGCGGCTTAAATCTGTTAGGTCCATAAACAATAAGTTCCTACATAAATTTACTTTGGAATGATGAATACACTCAATATCTTGGTTTTTAAATGTTAATAAAAATAGTTTATTGAATGGGCTTTGGGATACGCCTGAGTTTTGGGCAACTGACCAATACACACTTCGTCTTAGCTTCGGTGGGTGTAGGATTTACAAAACGTAATTATGACGTTTTAATTTGTCATCACGAGTTACGACACAATTACCCGAATATTACGACACGCTAACAATACGTTTCCAACATACCTTCCCCTTAACTTTCGTGATATTTACAATTTCCATAATTCACCGAAAAATAAAACTTGTAACATTTCGAATTTCTACCCTTCGATTCTTACATCTTCTATCGTAGTTTTTCTGCACATTTTTGATTGTTGCTGGACTATTCCTGCATCGGTGTCGCCTCTTTTTCGTTCTTTCGCATTTGGTGGGTATGTGGGAATAAATTTTTACCATCTTGATTTTTTCTTCAGCCACGATTTCGTCAATCGGTTTTGGAGTTTCGACTAAATCGTGGCTGACCTGAAGAAGAAAACCAAGATGGTAAAGATTTTTTCCCACATTTACCGAATGCGAAGAGATGAAAAAGAAGCGACACCGCCGCAGTAATAGTCCAGCAACAATCAGAAATGTGCGGAAAAACTACGACAGAAGATGTAAGAATCGAAGGGTAGAAATTCGAAATGGTTATAAGTTTTATTTTTCGGTGTATAATAAGTGTAAATATTATTTGAATTATGGAAATTGTATCCACCCTCTGCTACCACGTTAAAAATAGTTTATTGAAAGGGTGCGTCTTGGGCAACTGACCAATATACATTTCGTCCTAGCTTAAGTAGGATTTACAAATACGTAATCATGACGTTTTAATTTGTTATCACCAGCTACGCCATAATTACCCGAATATCAGGACACGTTAACAATACGTTTCCAACATTAAAGCTTTTGTAGGTTTTGGAAAATCGTGTTTATTTACATTTTTGTCTCAAAAATTATTTTAAAAAACTAACATATTGAATTCCACTCCTGTATTGGGCGAAACATTTATTTATGAGCAAGGACCAAATATGTTTTTTCATGTAAACACGTCTAAATGTCATTGGTTTAAAACCATTTGATCTATTGGCAAAGAATTGCTCAAATTGAATCTTTTGCAGTCTATACATTATTACTTAAACACTTAAACACAATGCACATAAGTGAAGCTAGAATATGCACTTAGCAGGTCTGTTCGTTTATTATTTTGCACTTATATAGAGAATTCCACGTATTTGCATGATTTTTCTCAAGTTAGATCGAGAAAATGGCAAGTTTACTTGACAACTTTTTTCTCGCAAAACTTTACACAATTCCAATCATTCATAAATTAACCCATCACAAGTCAGTGCAATATCACATGGGCGTAATAGTATTCTTCACTTAAACCATACGATATTTCACTGGGGTTATAACATAAAGCAAAGAATGTTTCCCTGTACTACGCAGATGTAACTTTAGACGAATAAAGGTGTTTATACATTACATCTCTTATCTCCTACAACCATCACAGTATAATTTTACGATAAAAAAGAATCAAGTAGGAACAAGCTTTTAGCATCTAAAAAGCGCAGTTTTACATCCTTTTACAACTTTATTTTCACAATGATGCATCAACTTTAAGAGACACGAGATTTACTCGAGTGTAAAACAATTAACACTTTTACACACATGATTTTCAAACAACCAACTGAACTACTTTTCAACAACCTGCTAATCATAATAAAACACGTAATTAATTTGTTTACAAAACCGAAAAAATTATGAGAAACTGGACTAATCACGTCTCATTAGGTGATTATCTTACTACTGTAATTTCAACCAATAATTACATAAATAATAATTTAACCTTAGGCCTAACCGGAAAACAACACTAAACTACTGCAAATAGGCCTAATTTACCGGAAAAAATACCAACAATACTTAATTACAGTGAAAGTCAAATGTGAAACCATTGAGCCGCATAAACATTAAGAAATCCGGGTAAAAAAAAAAAGTGCCCTTGAGGCAGCACGAGTTGAGGTGAGGAAAAAAAAAAGTAACACTATATCAATCTTAGCTGATCATTGGTTCAAGGGTATCAAATTGATTTATCTTTCACCTGCTGGAGACGTTAAGAAATGTTCTTTACACTTACAAAGTGGTGTAAGGTCATTTAAGCCTAATTCCCCATTTTCCTCATATGAGTTTAGTGTTGAAATATAAACACGCGACTGATAAGGATTGAAAGCAGGCGAGTGTGCGAATGGATTTTTCGACCTTTTCCCTGTTTACCGCCAACGCCAGTCCGCGCTTGATGTTTGGGCAGGTGATTGCGATTTATTCTGTCTTGAGGGTATAAACGAGGAGTTACTCGAGAACCCCCTCGTCCATGTAGCGATTAAGGAGAATGAAGGCGGATGACAGGTGAGCAGCACGGCCACCCCGTTTGGCGCTTCCGCAGTTGCGAGGCTTTTTTAACACCTGCACAATGAAGGATTGTGACAGGTTTAAAGTTTGAGAGGACAGGGGGTGGTTGTTGTTGCCGCTGAGAGATAGGATAGGAGTGTATAGTTGTTGTTCGGGTTGTTGAAGGGGTGAGTTTTGGTATTCTTCTGGGAGTTGGTGAGGATTATGGAGGAGGTTATTGAATGCGATGAAGGTGAGTGAGTGAAGTGGAGCGGAAGAGTGAGTGATGATTGTTCCTGTTTGGCAAGAGATTGTTAGAGAAATATAGGTTTTTTTGACTGAGATTTTTCGATTGATTAAGTGTGGGAATTTATCGATGATTTGCTTAGAATTTCGTACGTTTGGTCTTTTGGATGTACTATACCCTCAGGTGGGTTATTCTGTTGCTAATGACCAGATGTGGTTAACTTTGGATGCAACTAAAGCACCATAATATCAACCAGAAACGGGAAACATATTTCAGAATGAGCTACTCTTTAAGAAATGGACGAATTGAGCACCTATAATTTTGCAATTTTTGCACGTGGAAGTTTCACTTTTCACTTGCCATCCTCAATGTTCAAAATTGCAAATTTTCATTGAAAGAAAAAGAATGTAATATAGGCAAAGTGTAGATGTTATTGCCAAAGTTCTTTTGGATTTCTCTTGCCATTTCTGATCTTCCGGTAAAATTTAAATTAAATAAGTTTACATAATGATGACATTTTGCTGCACTTTCAACAAACTCTTAATTTCTACTATTATGGAACTGGCACGAGGGAAATTCTCAGATTTCATGAAAACGCTTTCAAAATTCGGTAATCATTCTTACTTGCGCGAGCTAAAAATGCAAACGATTGTCAAAACGACAACAATACGTGCCTTTTTGTCTTTTGTTGGTTCTAGTAAACTGTATAAACAACTAGGAAAAATTAAAAATTTAACAACAACTCGCATTAAATCTCGTAAAAGTAAAATACTTGTGGGTGCGGTATCTGCGGTTGTTTTGTGTGTCAAAGTGCAAACGACTAGAATACTACTTCTCGCGCAAGTTTTAAAACTAGTCTTAAGTGAATTAGTGAAAACTCGTCTTTAGGAAGTATTTTGTAATGGATGATGTTCACGGTTTATGAAAATTTCCAAAATGAAATTTTAATGCTGAATTCATCTGTAAATTAATAGTTTTGCATATGAATATAAAGTCCACAATACAAAAGTATCAAAGTTTCAGTTCTCATTTATATACCTCAATACGAAAAGCGTTGGTTGTAATCTCTACAATGTTAATTTCATTTGGGTTATCGCTGAATGCAACCGCAGGAAACCTAATTAATCTAAAGAATGTATAACAAAGCTTAAGATATTACATTACGATCTCAACAAAGTTTAACATTTAGTGTCTACTAAATGAAGAAAACGTGCAGCTGAAATATAATACAACCTCAACAAAATAAACAATTTAGTCACACCCAAAAACCGAACCAAAACACTATACAAGTACTTCCCCTCAACCCTCATTCCAACCTATTTCAAATAAAATCAATACCATTAACCCCATCCAGCGACATCTTGGGGCAAACAAAAGAATTCCCCTATTGAAAATCAATGACTTTCTCAGCACAAAAATAATAAAAAATAAAAAAGCATATTGGGGAAATTTTGTTTCCCACAATACATCTTGATTTGAAAAAAAATGGGGGAAAGGGAAGCGGAGCTTGTTACATGTAGGTATATAGGGTAAAGAAAGCGATTGTTGATCCATTTTACGACTCAGCACAAGGTGATGTGTGGCCAGTGGGACCTCTCTCGGCTGTCAACATACCCATCGTCGGTGATGGTGTAAAGCCGAGTGGGCGTCTCCATTCAGTTGCTTAGCGACCATGACGGATGGCCTTTCCTCCGCCTTCTCCGCGGGCGAAAGCCGAAGGCTCGGAGTGGAACGCAGTGTCACGAATATCGCAAATAAGGATCTTAGTTTTTATTACTTTGCGTGAATTTTTTATTCTGCCCCTTAAAAAAAGCAGAAAAAATTATGATTGCGTGACGCGCGAATCGAATTTGTTGTGATGCTCGCGGTTCCTTTACCCTCGTTTTCATTGATTTGCAATTGACTTTTGTTTGTCGTGTACTGTACGGCCACTGGCAGAGGGAAAACTAGCGAAAGGTGGAATTTAATTCCCCGAATCAGGTGAATCAGGTGGGAGTTTATGCGCAGAATTCGGAATTTTAATAAGAAAAAAAATCGGGGTAAGTGACAGTTGGACGCCCTCTGCACGTGTCTTGAGGCGCCAGAGGTGTGATGTATGTGTTTTCAGCATTGATTCGGGGTTCTGAATGATGCTACAACAGTGTATTATAAAAATAATATTAAAAAAATCTATTTAGTTTTATAAGGGAATTTTCAGAGGAATTTTATTGTATGTTACTTCTAACATAATTGATTATTTTTTTTGTAAAGAAAAAATGGAAATGAAATATTAAAGAGTTTTGGCTATGAATTTTAAGTTTGGAAATAATGCAAATTTTCCTGGAAAATAAAGGTTTACACGTGCAAATTTTGCATTGAGGCTGTGCTTGTTTTTGAATATTAATAAGTTGAGGGCGATCCTTGAGTATGGATTTTGTCACATTGGTGACAGTTTTAACTGTGATAAAATGGTTGATTATAATATGGGTGTGTTGTTGAGTTGCAGACATGCTGTTGCCAGTTGTTATAATTTTTTTTTGTTTATTTTATATAGGGTTTCCTGTGCACCCGCATCTGCCACTATGCACCGCACTACGAAGATCAAGATCACCGATCTGAATGCCCATTTGGTGTGCTATCTGTGCGGAGGATATTACATTGATGCCACCACCATCATCGAGTGTTTACACTCGTGTAAGTATTTCATTTTAAAGTAAAAAGAAAGTTATTGGATTTTGAGAAATCTTTATGGTTGCAACTCGTATTTTTTATATACAGTTCTTGGGGAATGCACAATATTAAATTGCAATAGAAAAACAAAATCAACAGAATAAAAATAAATTATCATAAAAATGCATGACAATTTTTAAAAATTACTATCAAATTAGAGTAAAAATTGCATGTAGCGACGTTATTTGTTTCATTTTTTACCGTAAAAAAGATAAATTTCAATATCTTGGTGTCGTTTTTGCGTCTTTTTCATGTTTTTATTACATCTCAATCTGACTTTGAGACGTAAAAAAGAATTAGACACGTGAAAAAATGTCGAACGACGTTAATCAGACCATATGTGTAGACATTGAGTAGTGTATCAAATTAATATTTTTTTTGTCTAAATCAAAACGAGGCCAAAACCGAATGTTGAATGACGAGACCATGAGTTTATTAGTAGTTTGCATCAATATTTTCACTGCAATCTTAGATTAAGCCGATTTTGATGCATTAGCAGAGTGACTAAGCCGTTTTAATGCAAACAGGAAAAATGTAGAATGATGTAAAGTACTAAAGTAGTTGCTCGACTTTTCTGGGTCAACATCAGGATTTTTACCTCCTGGTGACAAAACAAGATTTTAAAGTAAATCGAATACATAAATTCAAAAAAAATTAAAATTAATTACAACTACCGTTTTCGTTGTAATTGCTTGTTTTTAATTAGCATTTATGCCAAACCACATTCCTCGAGTTCTAAACTCACTAAATACGGTATCAGAAACGATAATCCCCTTTTATTAACCATTATCGTATAATGCAACATCAAGGGTATGTGGTCAATTATCCTTTAAACCTCATACTTCGAGGAGGAAGAAAATAATCAAATAAACGAGTAAAATCACGTTTTATAAAAACACCCACTACGAGGTGTTGTGACAATAGACAGGTTATGGATTAAAAATGATTCACGATTTCTATTTCTTCTAAAAACCAGTTTGCAAGACGTGCATCGTGAGATATCTTCAAAACAACAAATATTGTCCGGTATGCGAGGTGCAGGTGCACAAAACAAGGCCCTTACTCAACATCAGGTAAATCTAAAACTCTTTTTTATTTCATAAAAATTTTCTTTTAAAAAATATCAAAACTCATAATTGGAGACGTCTAGAAAATTTTTTTTTTTTTGCTTTGCGTCTCAGCATGACGTTGACAGTGACTAATTGCTTCCTTTCGGTCATTGGATTGCTGATAATTTGTAGTGATAATATTCTTTTTACCTCTCTAATAGAGCGGACAAAACGTTACAAGATATTGTGTATAAACTCGTGCCAGGACTCTTCAAAGGTATATAAAAAGAAAATAAATTCATCTGAAAAAACAAAATAAATTTTTTTTTTTTTTTTTTTTTTTTTCTTCCTTCCTTTCCTTTTCTTAATCCAAAGCTGAAATGAAGAGGAGACGCCAATTTTATGCGGAACATCCTCAAGTCGGTGAGTGGATTTCTTTTTTTTTTTTTTTTTTATGGTGCAGAGATTTTATATTTCTTTTGGTTTTATTTGTGGGTCTTAAATGATGACATATACAGGAACGGGAAATAAAGTATTCAGTTTTATGTAAAAGGTTTCTGTGACCTCAAATGAATGTTTTGTCAATTATGTTTTGTTGAAAAAAAATCATTGACCTCATTTTAATTCTTTTATTTAATAGGTAAATTAGACCACATTGAGCATTTCAAATTGTTAGATTTTTTTTTTTTTTAATGGATGGCAATTAGAAAATTTTTGAATTTTAATAATTGAATTTTTAAAAATTTCAATTCCGGTTTTTTTTTTTGGGTTATGTAAAAACGTACGTTAAAACGTGAAAAATACTTAATCGTACATTGTAGGCCGTTACACAAAGTCTTCGACTTTTTTTTTTTTTTGCAAATGATATTCGATAAAATTTAAATTAAAAAAAATGAAAAAAAATGCGAATTTTAATTTTTAAAGTTTCCAAAATTCGAATATCAATTCCAATTCTAATACTGAAAGATTGAGATTTTTGGTGTTTTAGTTTTATTTTTATTTTTTAAATTATAAAAAATAAAAATTGCAATGACTGTTGGAGGCATTTCGGTCCGATAAACGCTGAATAATAAATAGAGGGATATACGGTTCCTATGGGAGCATCAAGTGCCACATAATCCAACGACTTTGTCCTATCGATTGATTCACGACCGAGAGGTGTGCGCAGCGTTCGTGTTCACAACAGGGTCTTACCACCCCTTTCATCCGAATAATTCGAATGGGGGCAAGACCTGACTTTACGGTCGCTTTATATGTTACTATTCGTCGGGGTGGTTCTCTTTGTGCCGAGTCGGGAAGCGATAAATGGAAATTTATCTGCTTCAATGACTTTTTTCTTGCAAGTTAACAAGAAGTGAAGAACAACTGCGAGTCAGTAGGCTTAAATTGTTGAGAAAGTCATTTAGATAGAGGCGAGCAATTTTTTAAAAATTACGATCAATTTGTAATCAGTTGAAAAACTACTTTAACCTTAATTCCAGGTGTAAATTATGTCTTAAAAGAGACAACAAATGCTCATTAACGGCACGTAAAAGCGATTAACACCTACATGGTTTAAATCAGGATATATTTCTACCTTTTTCTTTTTTTAAAGTGTTTTTTAAAAGATCAAGAAAGAAATTAGGACTGCAACATGAATAACATTTTGAATTGCTATGCTGAACGATTTTTTCAACAAATTTAGTAGTTTTAACTATATGGAACTGAAGTTTTTAGTAGATATATATATAGTCAGACTGAAATAAGAGATTTTTTCACGATTTTGATACAGTTTAGCAAGGAAATGCGCTTAAGGTTTTTTGTTGTTGTAAAAATGCATTAAATTAACATTATAGTGTTGATGTTATATTTGCAGTAACCGAACTCATATTTACACTATAAATATTTTTAAACTTTATCACCAATTCCATATATAAAACTAACCCTTAAACGTAACAGGCAGTGTTGTCCCAATTTTGCTATTATAGCATAGTGTAAAAACAACAGTATTATATTCCGTAGTGTTATTACTAATAAGTAATAAGTAATAATATATACTGTATACTATTTTACGAACTTTTTTTTATGTAAATTACGACTAAAATGCAAAATGAACAAAAAGTGGTCATACAACTGCAAGATTTATACACACAAACTGCATCTTTATTAATAAAAAATGCCGGTTTTTAGTACAGTATATGCCTAAATCTCACTTGATTTATCACATTTTCGTTCTTAAAACCCGAAAACAAGTATTAGCTCAATGTAAAAACTTAATCTTATGTTTGAATTACACATGATATGGCATTAGTAGCCATTGTGGCGAAATTACAGAGAAACATCCGTTAATTAATTGATCTGTTTACAGATACGAGCTCTTCATTGAACTCGCACGAGGATCGCGGCGAAGTGGAAGATCACAGATTCTTTTACACGGCCGAAGAAAGCATCAGCTTGTCGCTCGAATACGCGGAAAAGTAAGTCACGTGATCCATTATATACTTAAACCCATCAATAATTCTTCGCAAGGAAAAAAAAATTTCTTTTTCATCTTCTCCTGTCCACTACTTTAATCAGGGGAGCGAATCTTGTCACGCGTTCGACACTGTTTACTCGGGGGATTAAGGGGCATCTCGAGGGTCTTTTACCATCTGTTTCCAGAAGTTGGCCAAATCCAATCACACACCAAACATTTCAATGCAATCAACACTTCAAAAATATGTGTTATCAGAGCTTTTATAAACACGAACACGTGCGCTACAGACGTGATTTGACTCGAAAACACGAGCGCGTGACCTGCCACACAGAAACTCGAAAAATTCGCTGATCCGTCACCAATCTCCCCAAATTTTACCAATAACGGACAATAAAAAGCGTAAATTTGAGAAAATCGCTTTACAATAACAATTTTACGTAGGTGCGTTCAATCTCGAGAGCAATAAGTCACTTTTTTGTATTTTTTGTCGTCTTGGACTTTTTAGACCATCAGGAAGTAACTTTTTTGTGTCATATTTAGGAAAACTGTCTTTTTAACTTATGCCTTAATAGGTAGTAAAATAGATCGCAAGTGAAAGATTATAAAGGGTGTTTAACAAAAGTCACTTATTTCTAGAAAGTATCTTTATGAAAAAGAAGTTAAAGTGACTTTTTGAGATTGAATGTACCTCGTTACTCCTGTATCTGAAAGCAAATAGTGATTGCATTTTCAGATTCCTCATTTTCAGATTTACAAAATTTACATTATTTAGATAAAAATCTAAAAGGAATCTAAAAGGAATCTAAAAATGCAACCACTTTTCAGGTTCCGCGTTTCGGCACTTCAAAGTCACCGGTTCTTAAACCGGAAAAAGTTATTTTTGCAAACTAATGTAAACAAATGAGTTTCCCCGGCCACCGAATGACCGGTCATCGCGGGGGAGGGGTTCACGAAATCCCAGGTGGCATTTGTGACGTGCGTGGGGGTGGGGGAGGGGCCAGCACCCTCTTGATTGACACAAGGGGGGAAAGAGAAGGGGAGACGGTGTCTATTCAATCGGCCATTGGATGCAGCGGGTCCAGAGACCCCGGCGAGGGGGACGGGGACCTCGAGAGAGGGGAAGGGAAGAAAGCAGGGTGGGGGAGGGCGGACAAGAGCGCACACGCTTTATTAGCGTGGTCTGTAGCAATAATCCTTGGAGGGAAAGAGGGAAAAGGGTGGGTGATTGTACGCCGACTGTGAAACTCGTTATAAAGCCCTCGAGAGGGGGCTGCAAATGATGACACCACGCCCACACTGTAAAGAGAAGCCTACTTAGTGAAATTAGTCCTTTTTGTTTTCGGGGGTCCGTGGGTTATTGGATTTTTTTTTTTTTTTTTTAATTTGCTGTGTGTTTGGGTTGGTTTTGGTTCGGTTGACCAAGGTCAGTGAGTCGATTGAGGAGGAGCCGCAAACGAACGTGAGTTGGGTCGCGATTTTCGGTTTGTATGTAGAAAGGAGATGGTCGGTTTGCAGTCTGATGGCAGTGAGTTAATGTTATTAGCGGGACTGCTTAACTGAGTTAGGGAAACATGTGGCGGTCAGTTTTGTTTGTGTTTGTTGCCATTTGCGTCGCCCCGGGTTTGGTTGGCATTTAGAAGTTTAATGAAGAAAAGATGTTGATGGAGAAATAAGAATAAATCAATTTTTAGTATTTGGTTTTTTTTTGTTTTTTTTTCTAACTTTACCCCATTTTTTTTTTCATTCTTTTTTTTTTATTTCTTTCTTTCTCTTTCTTTTTTTTTTTTTTTTTTTTTTTTTTTGAAAAATTTCGAAGGTTGTTGTAGAAATGAAATGCAAGACTGACCTATTTTGCAGTTAATTTGATTTGGCCTATTTCTCATCAGTTGGGCGGGGCAAAATGAGATGGCACGTGCAGATGTTGAACTCCGCCTTTACAGACATTCCATCATGTAGGAATTATAATGATAAAGAAAAAATGTCTATACGAAATACGAAATAAACTTGTTTAAAACCATATTTTACACTACATATATTAGATGAACTACAGTAGTTCATCTAATAGTATAATTGACTTTGTGAATGCAGCTAATGTAAATTTTGGCACAAGTTTGCAATTCACAAGTCAGTAATTGTAATTTGAGAAGTTTCCGTTTATTGCGGAGGTGTAGTAGTCCCCTCTTTGTGTGAAGATAGAAAGATATTGCGGTGAACCGCAGTCGAGTAGGCGAACAGCTTCCCCTGTATTCGCTGCGGTTTGCTCGAAATGTGTGGAATGCAAAAATGGAAAAGTGATCATCTGCAGCTGCTTCTCTTTTTTTTATTCGATGAAATTTGAGTTGCGTGTATAGATAAGAAAGAAAATAAATAATTTTTTTGTATAACAATTTAGATTTAAGTACGTTAGGCTTAATAATTCTTCGGAAAGTTTTAGGCTTGTATAAAAAATAAATAAAAATATTAACATTATAATAATACCTTTGTAGAGGTAAATGAGGTATTAATTTGAATTTTTTTCTCTATTTTTTTTCGTGAATTTGTTTAGCGGGCGCATTCCGTCATCCGATCCCACATCCGAGACGGTAGTGGAGGAGGTTAATGATGATGAATCGACCCCACGGAAGCGTTTTCTCAGTTGTCCCGCAGCTGTTACTGTTGCTCACTTGAAGAAACTCATTCGAATGAAATACGCGCTTTCTGACGAATTCCTCATTGACGTGTTTTACAACAACGACTGTCTGAGCGACGACTACACGCTCATGGATGTCGCATACATATTTGCGTGGAGGCGGGTGAGTTTCCTTTTTTTCATATTCATTTCGTTTCAGAAACTCGTGACGTTAAAAATTAAATAAAGTAAGTAATTCACTCACGAGAGTCTTTTTTATTCAAGAACGGCCCCATGCGCTTCATGTACCGCATCTTGAAACGAAAGCCGCGCTCGGTAAAACGGTTGAAAACATCGCACGAGCCTCCAATCAGCGCCCCGCCACTCATCGAGATAACGAGCGACGAAAAGGTCAAGCAAGACTCGACCTCATCAGCAACATCGCCACCATCAAACCCCACTTCCGCTCCACTCCTCCTTCAGAACGGTCACGAGGAAGAGGACGAAGCGAAGGCAGCCGCTGCCAAATCCGCTCCGGAACCACGCCCAACACCGCCACCACCCCCGCTTACGAATGGAATGGCCGAAGCGGACGCGGCTGAGACGCCCGCGCTGGAGGCCAGCGAACCCGAGCCGGCGCGAGCGCAGACATCTCCAGTCGATCCGCCGACGTCGCAAGTTGCGAACGCGGCGGGCGCCGAGTCGGCCGAGAAGAAGAAGGAACCTTCATCATCTTCCCAGACTCCAGCTCAGAAGAACGAACCGCAGAGTAACCAAGGAAAGAAAGAAGATGAGAAAAAGACTTCCAGCGACGACACGGCACCGTCCACGTCGTCGGAAGCGAAGAAGAAGTCGTCGGAATCGTCCGAAGAGGAGCCGAGAAGAGACGATTTCGGCGCACTGGACTTGAGCAAATCTTCGTCGCGACACCCGTCACGCTCGAGCAGCACGAGCTCCCGCAGCAGCCCCGCCGCTCCCGGGGAAGCGCCCACACCGCCCCCGTCCTCGACCTTCTCGCCGCCCCGCTTGCCGCCTACTCCCAGTCCCCCGGCGCCCGCTCAGGCGGCTCCGCCGTCTCCCGTCCTTCCTCGGCCCTCTCCCCTGCCTCCGC
>JAQFZP010000303.1:0-41688 GCA_034695745.1 Geophilus truncorum | reverse complement strand
TCAGTTGCAAAGAAACCTTACTACAATAGCATAACATCATTGTGAGTAACAATCAACAATGATGATACATCAATAAAGAAAGCACACAATTACAATGATCATGTACTTAAAGGCTAAAACTAAAGACAAAATATAAACTTAATTAGGAACAAATAAAAGGCTTAAATATAAGTAGAAATATAAAAACTTAAACCTAATCTTAATCTAGAAAGTCTCTTTCGAAAGCGCAACAGTTGGAAAACAAGATTAAAAGCCATAAAAAGATGTAATAAAAAGCCAATCATGTGAATAATAAAAATTACTAAAAAGTTATTTTTAAAGCAAAACTAAAATTAATGAAAATATGTCAATGTTTGCATCAATAAAAGTTAGTGGAAAGTTAGTGAAAATTTGATGTAAAACAGAATTAAAATTTATGAAATAATATAATAGAAAACTAAGCATGTACACTCATAAAATTCCATGAAAAGTTGTTGAGAAAACTAAACAAAATTAGTGAAAGATGTTAAAGTTCAAAACTAAATGCAGTACGGTAGCACAAAAGTTTAGATCGAGATTTACAACTTTTCTGCATCATATTTCACACAGAAACAACTTTTTTAAACTAGATTTTACTCATGTTTAAATAATAAACAAACCCAGATAAAGGAAAATTCAGAAAATAACATTTACAATAATAATAATAAATAAATAAATAAATAAATAAATAAACAAAAATTACTTACATTTTATCGTTTTCTTATAGTTTTCTCATCATTTTTTCATGTATTTGAGCTAAAATGGGAAGCAATTTTTTGCAGTGGCTTTATATCGGCATAAACGTCTAAGATCTCCTACTAACTAGTTACCTAAAATACAGGAACAAAACTGCTTTCCTTTAACACATGACCCAGGCATTTGTATAAAAAAAATTTTAAATGATACATCTTAACTATATTGACAATCGTTGCTGATGCTACACTTACAGTAAGAGCTCGAAAAAACCCTAATTTTAAATCACTTATTACATCAACAACTGCACGAAAAGAGTTTAAAAACCAACACAGTCACATTCACACACTTCAATCACTATCCGAGTCCATTTGCGCAGCTCTTTTCCTTTTCTTCGGCGGTTTTGGTTTCACAATTTCGTCTTCCTGCGTCGCAGATTTTTTTAAAAAATGTTTTAAAAGAAATAAAATTTTAATGATTGAAATTATTTTCCTTACCTCACTGCTTTCCTCGCTTAAATCCGAACAACCAAGTTGCTTATTCCGATTATTTGGTCGTCTTACGGTTTCCCTTTAACTTTGTGTGTACACTTCTACTTTCCTCCACGTCTTCGGCCAAGGTCATTAACCATACACAAAAGTGTTCAGTACTGTAATCCAATTATCATGCAAACATTAATGCAGAAAACCTCTTGGTGGATCTGCTCTTGTGTGCAAGAAGCAAAATTTTTCACTTGGTTAGTCACCAACTAAATGTAATACCTTATTGTTACTGATAATAAATTGTAAATTGTAAATAAATGTAAATATAACTCTACAAGTTCATCAATTTTTGGTACCACACATTTGACATTGAGTCATAAGTAGACGGAATATATTAAATGTACATAATGCAGTTAAGCAAACTAGTAGCAGACTATATTTTACAAAAATACCCAGCTTCATGAAATTTCTACGCAAATAATGGTGAAATAACACGTGACTGTGAAATGTCAATGTCAGTTAGCGTACATTACTTAAATCATGGAATAACACGCTTAAACCAGAGAAACCATTCATAATTATTTTATTTTTATTATACTTAGCAAATCTATAAAAGGAAGTTCAAATGCTAAATATAAAAAAATTGCCGCAATATTTGAATAAACAGCAACAACAACAAATGCAGAAAACTATAACCAAAAAATGAGAATTAACAAATGAACATTCTCCAATGTGCACAAAAAACTTACCCCAATATAATAAGAAATATTTACGGTTACTTCATTATTGTCAAAAAACACCATAAGAGTTAAGTCATGAATCAAGTAAACCGAATACGACAAACGACTGAGAGGTAGCCAAAAAGGTTTGGATAGAAATTTATTCACCAAACCTAATAAAATAAAATTAACAACTGTTTAAAACTAAAAATAACTCAATAAACTTTTTTTTTTACCTCCATATCCACTACAACAAGCAAATATAATCCACGAGATTCCAAAAGCCCACAATGAATGAGTCATAGTAAAATAAAATGACGCCAAGAACTGAGAGTTGTAAGTGTAATTGCAACCGAACAATGTATAAAAGCAAAATATGGCAGTAATTGTCCAACCTAACACGACTTGTCTCTATAGAAAAAATTGAATTTTTTGAGCATGTTTTTTAATTATTTTTATTTTGTGCATAATGTATGCTTATTTTGGCCATTTTGAAATGCATATTTGCAAAACCCTAAAAATTAATATGCAGGATAAACTAAACTTACTTTATTTAAAAAAGCTTTACCATCGCTTTTATGCAGTAAATAACCGCAACCCAAGCCAATAATCATTGAACCCATTCGAAAAGGAGCGTTTTGATACAACCAGTAAAGTTGATTTGCCACCTTACGTAAACTAAAAAAAATACAACGAACAACATTAAGGTAGATCTTTTGCTTAATAAGTTTAACACCTTCTAACTGAAGGCTGTGCTTTGTAATATGTTACAACAACAGCAACTAGAATCCAATTGATTACAACTAGACATCCACCAATAATTGCAGCAATTTTTGGCCAGCTAATAAAATATAAACATCATAAGTATGCAAAATATATTTCAGATTCAGTCTCTCATAAATTACTTGTATAGTAAAATTAATAAAGCAGGGGCCATCATGTACAATTGCATATCAACTGCTAAATACCATGTTGGACCCAAACACTGTTAATGAATGTAAAGCATCCTGTAAATCAGCATTAAATAAAATTCAGCAGCTTACAAGTCTAATATCGTCCTCAAATAAATTGTTAATGTATAATAAATGAGTCCACCAATATTTTTCACATATTTCATTACTTCTGGGCCAATATAAATTGTCATTTATGTATGGGATTAAGCCAATTGCAAATACTAATAGAACCACTGCATAAACAGGAGTGAGTCTGTATTAAATTACAAAAATTAATCAAAATTCTAATGTTCCATTTTTTTTTCTCTACAAACCGCATGTATCGAGCAAAATAAAATTTCATCAGGAATAACACATTCCAGTCTTTTCTTTGATATTTTTGCAATTGAGTGTATGATAATAATGTGCCACTGATGTAAAGACAAATTATTTTTTAAACAGTGGCATTACTATCTTGTTCATTACTGGTACGGTACCTTATAACAAAAAAAGTGTCAACTGCGTATTGAGCTCGTGTTATCAACATGAACCCAACACCATCTACCCTAGGCAGCAAGGATAAAATATTTGCTGAAATATAATTTTAAATATATTTTTAAATTTAAGAATGCAATTTTAAATTTATGTGTAAAAATTAACCTGGTCTTTCCAAAGCTTGCATAAAAGTGTGAAGTAAAACTATCCACAGTATGCTAAGAACTCGCATACCATTTAAACATTGAAGATTACCTTCTTTCAACCGAATACTAAATAGTCTTGGCCAATTTGAATATAATGAAAAGCAGAGCAGAATCTTTTCCCAAAGAGCTGAAACAGAAATGTGTCAAACATAAAAATAATGTATAGTAATTAATATGATTTTGGTGTGTTGATGTAAAGAGATTTCGAATTTTTTATATTTAACATCAATGGATTTTTGTCCCCTGTCTCCTCTTCAGGGAACCAAATCTATTAGTGTTACACAGCAAAATTTCGAAATCTCTTTACAGTGATATACAGTAACATTGTACATTGTTGCAAATAATTACCAACTACTGTACCTTGCTTTTTATTAACTACCAGCCTGCTTGAATCATCCTCATCTAATGATAGTAAATTTTCTTTTTCCACATCAATGTTAGAGTTTCGACTAAGTTTTACTTCACTTTTACCATCTTTAGCATTAGATTTGTTGAACTTCACATACAATTTATCATACAACGTTGCACTTAAAAGTAGCATTATTATAAATAAAAGAAAGACACTGTGAAAATATAAAACTTATTAGTATAAAAATAAATAATAATGAGTTAGACAGGAGAAAGCAAGATTTTAAGAGAAAATCATTTAGGAAATGGTGGGTTTAGTAATCTTTTAAAAAAAATAACTTTTTTGGTGTAGGGATGATTGTTGAAAGAAAATGTTGAATGCCAACATCAACTGAGTAAATAGGAATAATGTTCAGGAAATAGTTGTAACATTATTTCATAGAGGAAATTAAGCAATTCAAAATCTCTGTTTTTCCACAAGTAACACTGCAAACTTGTTTGCCAATACTTACAAACTAATTACTGCTTTTCTATGCTTCCAAAATTCACGACTCGAAGGCACACAACTACTAGATAACACTGTATTCATATTTGGAATTTTAAAACCTGAAATGTAAAATAACTTGAATTTGCCTACTAAATTTGGTGAAATTAATATTAACACCTTGCAGCAAATTATTGATGTCGTGAGTGGTGCATGAATCGGGTATACAAACTGCTGTTTTAAATGTTATACTATTCATACTCTGTAGAAAAGAAAATTACTTGCACTTAAAAGTCTATTTTTCATTTGTCATTAGTTTATCATTAACTACTGTATTCGTACAGTTTTCTCGTTCCTGTAAAGTGCAAAAATTCAAAAGAAAAAATAAACAAAACACATCAGGAAGTAAAAAAGAAAATATTAATTTTTTCCTCAAAATAGATCTTTTCAGCCAATTTCAATACAAATATTTTATGATCTGTTGTTAACTAAATTTTCTCGTAAATTAACAATATGGTGCAAGTTGTCGCTAAATTACGCATAGAAAACAACGATGAAAAAACTATTTAGTGGGTTTGACAAAAACAAAGCCAAAATATGTCGTGAATTAACGACTGTCGCTAAATGTTAGTGAATCCGCCCCCTCAAAAATAACAATGCTACTAACAATTTCTTCAACAATCGGAATTTTCACTGACGCTTTAATCCAACACAACTGTCCTCGAAATGGTTTCACGCTGCTCAAGTTTGCACTTTTGTGAATTTTTTGAACAACTTTCTTGCACAAGTTAAATCTTCCTGACCATTCAATATTGCCCTCAGTAATTCCACTTTCAATTTTACCATATGCATCAAACACTGAAAAGAAATGTCTAAGAAACCAATGTATAATTTCACAAATTTATACTAATTTCTTACTCCGAACAGCCCACAATTGCCCATGAATTAATCCAATTACAAATGCCCTAAAATCCTCTCCGCAACGTGTAGATACATTTAAATTATTGTGGTTTAGGACTGAAGGTTCAAGAAATTCCAAAGCCTTGTCTCCAAAACCAGGCTTATTATTATTATTTGTAATATAAGTGTCAAACACTGATTCTAAAAGTGAATCTATTCTATCTCCTTTGATTTTTAAGCTCAGTAAAAGAAGACATGAACAAATATATATCCATTTGTCTGCCATGATATAAAAAGTGAATTGTTTGTCTCTGAATTCACGCAATAGGAAACTTTATCAAAATTGAGTAGAGGAAATACAAGCAATAATTACATAAGCTAAATATCTATTGCAGTCTATTAAAGCACTGAAAAGAATAAAAAAATGGTGTGCAACAAAACATACACCGTCATAAAGGTGATGCTCACAACGTAAAAGACAACAGAAGAGACTTAGGGTTGCCAACTACGCATGGCAAACAAGAGAACATCCACAGTCACTACGGGGATATGCACAATGTACTGATCCATGATTTCGAAGGTACTATTACGGTAATTACGATAATATTATAGACTATTATAGTGAAAACGCAAAGATGCTTACTGTGCAAACCAAACAAAGATCTTAAAAGTAAACAGGCCATCGAACGAATCATTGAAAATTACCATTTTTAAACAACAAAAATGTCTGACATTCCCAGTGTGAGTAGGAGCTCGACTTAGGTATAGATAGATATTTTTTTTATAAACATAAAGCCAATGCAAGTTAATTAAAAGACAGAATAAAAACACATGTAAAAAGAGTTATTAGTTATTACAAAGCCAACCTGAAGCAACCAAAAAAGTTATTTTAAAGTTAGGGCTAATATTATATTATTAGTGCAATAAATTAGAAGAAGAAGAAGAAGAAGAAGAAGAAGAAGAAGAAGAAGAAGAAGAAGAAGAAGAAGCCAAAAAAGAGAGAGAGAGAGAGAGAGAGAGAAAAGAAAGACGTGTTGCCTTGAGCAAAGCTGATGCTTTACTGATTTAATAATGACATTTCAGTTGCAAAGAAACCTCACTACAATAGCATAACATCATTGTGAGTAACAATCAACAATGATGATACCTATATTAATAAAGAAAGCACGCCATAACAATGATCATGTACTAAAAGGTTTAAACTAGGGACAAAATATAGGCTTAATTATGAACAAATAAAAGATTTATATATAAGTAGAAATATAGAAACTTAAACCTAACCTTAATCTAGAAAGTCTCTTTCGAAAGCGCAACAGTTGGAAAACAGGATTAAAAGCCAAAAAAAGATGTAACGAAAAGCATTACCGGTACTGGAAAGTTATTTGTAAAGCAGAACTATAGAACTAAAATTAATGAAAATGTGTCACGAAAATTTCTGCATCAATAAAAGTTAGTGAAAATTTGATGTAAAACAGAATTAAAATCTGTGAAATAATATAATAGAAAACTAAGCATATACACTCATAAAATTCCATGAAAAGTTGTTGGGAAAATTGAAAAAAATGAGTGTAAAGATGTTGAAGTTCAAAACTAAATGCAGTAACACAAAAAGTTTAGATCAAGATTTACAACTTTTCTGCATCATATTTCACACAGAAACAACTTTTTTAAACTACATTTTACTCATATTTAAATAATAAACAAACCCAAATAAAAGAAAATTCAGAAAATAACATTTCCAATAAAAATAATAACAGAAATAATTAATAAATAAAAATTACTTACATTTCATCGTTTTTTCATAGTATTTGAGCTGAAATGAGAAGCAATTCTTTGCAGTGACTTTATATCGGCATTAAAGTCTAATATCTCCTACTAACTAGTCACCTAAAATACAAAAAAAACAAAACTGCTTTCGTTTAACACATGACCCATGCATTTGTATAAAAAATTTATTAAATGTTACATCTTAACTATATTGACAATCGTTGCTGATGTTTCACTTACAGAGCTCGAAAAAACCCTAATTTTAAATCACTTATTATATCAACAACTGCACGAAGAGAGTTTAAAAACCAACGCAGTCACATTCACACACTTCAATCACTGTCCGAGTCCATTTGTGCAGCTCTTTTCCTTTTCTTCTGTGGTTTTGGTTTCACAATTTCGTCTTCCTGCGTCGCAGATTTTTTTTTTTTAAATGTTTTAAAGAAAAAATTTTTAATAAATGAAATTATTTTCATTACCTCACTGCTTTCCTCGCTTAAATCCGAACAAGCAGGTTGCTTATTCCGGTTATTAGCGTTCTTAGTCGTCTTCCGGTTTCCCCTTAACTTTGTGTGTACACTTCTACTTTCCTCCACGTCTTCAGCCAATGTAAACAAATCGCTGTATTTCGTTTTCAGCGCTTCGCTACTCGACAGTTGAATTTGCTGCAACGCTTGCTGTACAATTTCTTGACTAAAAACTACAAAAACAACAATTAAAAATTCATCAAATTGATGGAAACAATAAATTATCATTACATGAAGTTTGTTTGCAGTTATGCCTGAGTTGATCGAGATGAGCGAGTGTTTGTTCGATGTTTGGCGTTTGAGTTTTGTTTCCTTGTTGTCTTTTTCTCTTGTTTGGCGAAACGTTTGATTTATTCAACTGCGATGCGATCAACTCTGCTAATTTCTCCTCGTGTTCCTGTGACCAGTACTTTAAGACGGAAACGACGAATACATCTTGTCGTTTTACTTCTCTGCACATTATGTGTTTGACCAACTCGGCGGTCGGCCTTTAATAAATAACAATAAAATAATGTTTATAAAAAAAATTAAAGTTACTCATCAAAAAAATTACTTTTCTTGTTTTAGCAACAGTAAAATACTACTTAAGGCTTCTGCATGTGCTGTAATAGTAAATAATTATTTTTTTTTAGCTCAATAATAAAACAAAATAAAATATTAAAACTCACATAAATATTCTAACTTTGGCAAAATGGGCAAAACGTAATCGACAGGAATATTATGAGCACCAATTAAGTGCCACAAAAAATACTGCTCGAACGTTTCCCATTCCAAACTCGCATCTGAAATTTAAAAAATAATATTTACCAGTTTCATCATAGAAGAAAACGACTCAAAATACTAACTTAAAATGGAAAGGAAAGAATCCTTGCGAAACATAACTAAATTTCCTTGAAGAATGATACATATGAGTTCCTGCAGTTGAATCGAATCGATACATGCGACAATCAAGTTAAGTAATTCTGGATTTCCAAGCGCAACATTCGGAAACTACGAGAAAAACAAAATACATTTAAAACATAAATAATTATCATTTTTTTTTAACTACGTACTTGACTATAAATATCAGGTATTAAATAACAGAAGAGCCTAATGTCATCTTCCTGACACAACTAATCAAAAAAAAATATGAATTATAATTTAATCAATTTCAAATTAATTAATTAAATCAAACCTTTAAGTCATTTAACAAACACGACTCGAGTCCTTTTCCTTCTAAGGTTTTACAGAAATCGCGATAAGTCAACATCTTATTGTCGTTAATTTTACTGGCTTTGAGGAAATAAAGCAATTGATATCCCAATTTAGGTTGTCGATTATAAATCTCCGCGAGCAGCATTAAAATTGGTTGTCTGGATGGATCTTCTTCAGGCATTTGGCATAAGTTGCGAAACATTACAAACAATGGCGTTCCAATCGAGTCTTCGATAGACCTAAATATAAAACATTTTTTTTAAATTTATAAATAAATTCCAGATTTACATCAACAAACAACAACGTACTCGTCGTCAATTTCATCGGGGAAAACTTTCTGCTCCAACTGATTGCGCAGTAATGCGCACAAACAAGTTGCTAAGACGCTCGCAGTTTCTTGGTCGAAATCTTCTTCTTGTATTACAGCTTGAACTAACTTTTCCATTATCTCACATCGAGATTCGTTATCACTAAAATAAAATTTAATCAATTAAAAAAAATTAAATTAAGTATGAATAATAAAAATTCACTTTTCGCCTTGAAGTTGTAAGATATATTTCTTCACGTCGTCCTCCAACTGATCCACGTACTCAGAAATATCAACTAATTCACTTTTTGGCATTTCCTTGATAGGTTTAAACTTCATTTCCCGAAGTCGAACTTTAGCCAGTGGAATGTCATCTTCATCATCACTAAATTCTGGACCGTCTTTAATCGTAATCACTTCCGTATTTTGCGTTTCATCAGTGACGTCATCCCTCTGTAAAGTGAGAGCATCGTCTGATCTCACCGCTTCAACGTTCGAGCAGAAGTCGGCAAATTTTTCTCGTATCATCAACCTCAGTTCTTTGTCCAGTTTCGTGCTGTCGAACAGTGGAGACAACGATCTACAAAATATTAATAAAAATTAATTCTAAATTAGAAAATAATTTCAATAAATTACTAACGGTAAAACTCTCTTTTCCAAAATTTGTTTCAAAGACGTGTAAATTCCCTGCTGGACTTTATCGATCAATACTGGACAAAAATTTGGAATAATCTAAAAATAAACAACAAATCAATACAAGTCGTTAAATTATAAATATATATAAAAACAAACCCTGCATAAAAAATCGAGTAACGTAGCAGTGATTGCAGGATGAGTTCTCATCGAATTATGCATGACCAAAATTGCGGGTTCGATGTTCATAATGTTGTCCGCTTCCGGGTCGAAAAATAACCAATCGTAGAACAATGATAACTTGGCATTTGATGCAGCCACGTTCGACGTGCAAGTGGTGAGCAGCCAACCGATGACGGCCCACCGTGGGATGATGTCGGAACACAAAAGTTCGTTAGTCGGATGAATGACACCGATGATGAAACGGATTAAATCGCATCGCAGTGATTGGCTCTCAGGCGTTGATAGATATTGTTTCTGAAACCAATCTTGGTATCGTTTGTGATGACCAAAACGCACTTGAGATGCGATGAAGAATATTTTCTTTTCCATGTCTGGTGTGAGACGAGTCAGAAGAAATCGTCTCGATGTTCGTCTGGTCATCAACTGATGTAAACCTATTTTGTTTTTTAAAGCACAAAAATGTAAAAAATCGAATAATTTCCCTTTGTAATATTTTTTAACCTGTGAAACCAGGGCAAAGTGATGCTGGATTATGTAAAATGTCTCTCCACAGCTTGTCGAATTCGGGAATCCGTGCAACGTTTTGCAAAAGTCGAACTAAATCCCGTCCTATACCCATGCATTCTGAAAACTAAAAATCCAAAAGTAAATTTAAAAAATTGACATAATTCTAAATTTCCAATATAAAATACTTTTTCTCTTATAAGAGATATAGTGAAATCAACTTCTCGCTGACGCAAACACACGAGTGCAGGGCTTCCATGATCCACAATTAACCGTAAATAAGTATAAACAACTGTTGCAGACACTAAAGGAATTTTATCCAGCCAATTTCTGTATTCCACGAAAATGTCCAGCATATTTTCAGCGAGCCACACGTTCTTCGGCGACACATCACCACCTGCAATTTGCCTCACGATATTCGTACAGCAACCTTCGACTAACGCCACGTTATTTTTGATCATTTCTTTCAACAGCCAAATCACCTGTAATTTCAAATAAAAAATAAATTCACAGTTAATTGATAAAACTTCAAATTATACCTGAGATCTGGCTGCGTCTTGTAACTTTGTGTATCTTTCTAAAATCAACACATTCAATCTGCTGACAATAAGCGCTAAACCGTCTCTCGAAATGAATGTCAGATCTCTGTAATACTAGATTTAAACATGAATTATTAATTTTTACACTTTCTACTTATTTTTAAGTTAAAACTTACTCGAGCTGCTGCTTGAGGTTCGGATAAAATTCCCACGAGAAGTCCCAATGAAATTTCTTCGTGAGTTTGTGCATCTTTACTGACCGCACCGTTTAAGGCATCGTGAGCCTCGTTTTCAGATAATCCTGTTATTAAATTCTTGAAGGATATGTAGCATCTTTCTAGTTTCTATTAAAAAAAATTCAAAGGTAATTCAAAGGTAAACTGTGAAGTGCTCGTTTCGTACCTCATCTCCTTCTTCTTTAGATTCTATTGAAGTGTTTGCAAATAATCTGCAGGTGAGCTTTGACTGGTCCATTTTTACCTTGATTTTGAGATTGTGTACTTAAAATAGTCGATCAAAATGTATAGACAGTCGCTACAACTTAAAGTTACAGCCCTGTATTTTGTTATCGCACGCGTTTTTCTCAATAGGAAGCCATTACAACAACATGCGACGACGACGCCATCTGTTGTTGATTACAAAAAGTATTTCCTCGAAAAATTTAACTGTTTGAAAATTAACAGAAATATATAAACAAAATGATATAATTAAAATTTTTAGTTTATTTTGCATGATTTAATTTACTTAATGTTTGATTATCATGTAGGCTTAGTGAGGTAATAATTTTAACTTCAGAGGGCGCCACTGTAAGCCACGCATACACATTACACGGTAATCTTATAATAATAATTGTTTATAAACCTTGCTTAAGGTAATTATTTCTTGTAGTTATTTCCGTGAAGATATTGATTAGTGAGTCACAGTTATAAATACATCGTTGTAATCATACGTCAAGAAACCGGCATATTGCATCATCCTGACCACGCGTGGCGTATACATACATCGTGCTAATCGTTTGTCAACACAACAACAGCACTGAGTTTCCAATTTACCTGAGAAAATGTCACTACATATATCTGAGAAAACGGGAGACGATGTTAAGGGTGATGGATCGAAGGATAACCCTTTAAAAACACTACTCGAAGTAACAATTATTGCTACGATTTGTAATTTGTAATCATCATTTGTTTATTTTATTACAGGCAATGCGTCGAGCTGGAGTCGAACCTTTCCCTCCATTCTTAGTGTATAAACCAGATGAGAATGAAGGGGTAATGATTATAAGTCGATGGCAGCACCTGGAAATTAATTTTAATATTAATAAATAATTTCAGGTGTGGGCTTCTGCATCACAAAGTCAGTTGAAGAAAATAAAGAAAATCTGGCAACGAGAAGAATATAAAAAAGAGGATAACCAGAAGAAAACCGGAGAGGATAGTCAAAGACGGGAGAAAAATCTGGAAGATGCTAAGAAAATCAAAATGGAGAAGGATCCGAGTGTTGACGAAGCGAAGCAAATTACAATTAAGATTAGAGATACCGTAGGGCACAGGGGAATCCCCGTTAAAATATACGGATGGGTTCATCACATAAGACGTCAGGGGAAATCGTTGATGTTTGTCGTACTTCGTGACGGCACTGGATTCCTGCAGTGTGTCATGACCAATGTCCAGTGTCAGACCTACGAAGCTGTGACCCTTGCGGAGGAATCCGCTATTTGTGTTTACGGTGTTGTCAAAGAGTTACCTGATGGCAAAACGGTTCGAATTGTTAAAGAGTTTCTAATAATTTAACAAGTTAAATGAAGAAATTTTATTTTTCCAGGCTTACGATGGTCACGAACTTTCTGTTTCGTACTGGGAATTGATCGGTGCAGCACCGGCTGGCGGCGCCGAGGCGCTTTTGAACGAAAAAGCTCACGTTGATGTGCAGTTGGATAACAGGCACATGATGATTCGAGGAGAAAACGTGAGATTTGTCACTTATATCACGATTAATTCACAGACTCACATTGTTTTATCATTCCAGACCTCGAAGATCTTGAAACTGCGATCAGCACTGATGCAAGCTTTTCGCGATCATTATTTCAGCGAAGGGTATTTCGAGGTTACGCCACCGACGCTCGTGCAAACGCAAGTTGAAGGCGGTTCCACGTTGTTTAAACTCGACTACTTTGGGCAAGAAGCATTTTTGACTCAGAGTTCGCAGTTGTATTTAGAAACTGCATTACCTGCGATGGGAGATGTGTTTTGCGTCGCGCAGTCGTATCGTGCCGAGCAGTCCAGAACGCGACGTCATTTAGCCGAGTACACTCATGTCGAAGCCGAATGTCCCTTCATAACGTTCGAGGACCTCCTCGATCGGTTAGAATTTCTCATGTGCGACGTAGTGGATCGAGTGTTGAAATCGAAATTCGCGTCTCTGGTTTACGATCTCAACCCTGTAAATTTAAATTTTTAATTTAAAAAAAAAATGAAAAATAATATATTTAATATTTAGAATTTCAAACCACCCAAAAGACCGTTTAAGCGCATGGATTACGCGGATGCCATTAAATACTTAAAGGAAAACGAGATAACGAAGGATGATGGCAGTTTTTACGAATTCGGAGAAGTAAATTCAATAAATACAAAAAAAAAAATTTAAAAATCAAACAACTTAATATTTTTTTTTAGGACATTCCAGAGATGCCTGAACGGAAAATGACCGATAAAATTAACGAGCCAATTATGCTGTGCCGATTTCCTGCGGAAATTAAGTCTTTCTACATGCCGAGATGTGTCGATGACAAACGATTGACAGAATCTGTGAGTATTTCTACTTTGACCAAAAGAAAAAAAAAAAGTTTTAACTCAAATATTCGACAGGTCGATGTCCTACTTCCGGGAGTTGGCGAAATAGTTGGCGGATCGATGAGGATATGGGATTCGGACGAGCTCCTCGAGGGGTACAAGCGCGAGGAAATCGATCCGACGCCTTACTATTGGTATACAGACCAGGTAAGTGTTTATTGATTGCGTGATGTTGTATTTTTTTTTCATATCTTATTGCTCATCGTGACAGAGGAAATTTGGTTCGTGTCCACACGGTGGATATGGCCTTGGACTCGAACGATTTCTCACGTGGTTGAGTAACCGGGACCACATTCGGGACGTTTGTCTTTATCCGCGTTTTCTGGAACGATGCAGACCATAAAAAAATAAAACTCACTCAGAAATAATTGGAATTGATTTCTTGAAAATGTCATTCATGCTGAATAAGTTAAAAAAATAAACAAATAAATAAATAAAAAAAATTTTCACTGGCAACCTAAACTTGATTTTATTTATTTCTCAAATAAATTTCTCAAGTAAATAAAAATTAAACTTTGTAATTATAAAACCAAGAACAACAACTTAACCTATAATTACTGAATTAAATATTTATTAGTTACTAAAAAAAAAAAAAAACATTAAACTCATCAGATTCAAGGCCAGCAAATTGATCTTACGCCTTTTATATATCAACTCTGACTGACCCCTGAATGCATTATTACATTTAGATCAATTCAGAGAGGTAGGTGGGGAGGAATCAATACAACTGACCAAGACATAAACTGACGTCCTATCTGTCTACTATCTCACAATAATAATGGCTACCACGCGTGCTGCCCACAACATGTTGCTGCTCCTACTTTTATCTCAAACATTTACATCTTCACATACAACAACAGGTATGCTTCTCTGCAATGCTCTAATTTCTAATATAATCTAATTCTACTCGCTCGCATTTTTTATTTAAAAAAAATTGTGAACTTATATAAATTTTTAAATATTCTTTTGTTTATCTTTGTCCATAAACGTAAGAAATATAATTTGTGAACCCACAAGCAAAATTTATTTTGGAGTTTCTTCGCTGAAATTTTTAAGATGAATTAAATATGATTAGCACAAGAGCGTTGAACACGTGATATTTTGAAAATTATAAGTTAGACACATGAAGATTAAAGGGCTTCTGGGAAGGGGCCTCTGGATGCGAGAAGACCCTTCAAGAGACCCTTAAAAATTGCTTGCGTTTGCTACTTAATAGTTACACAGTACACACCCTTGTCTTTGTAATTGAACCAAACTGACCTATACAAATTTACAACTTTTAGATTGTTATTTAAATGCCTTCAAATCGATTTCAAAATAGTAATCGCTAACAGTTTACGGTAGGCAAGGACAGTTGATATGGTGATATGATTGATGAAAACCTGTTGCCATTAACTTTTTGTGCCGAGTAACACAATTACATGTCAAATGTCAAACCGCTATTATGAATTGCACATGTAGAAAATTGTTTTCAGATCAATAGTGCATAAAGTGATGAAATACTAGACCCGTTACGTTTATCTCTAGAAGTCGACCAATAGAAATATATTTAGTAATTGCATTGCGTTTCATTTCCTGTAATGTTAAATTTATGGGTTTAATTCCTGAGTAAATAAAATAAACCACACATGAAATTAAATTAAATAATTATTTATAGTTTACAAGGAGAACTGCAATGCTGTAACTGGAATTACAGATTCCGAAACTGAAGCTCAAACTATTACCGATATAACTGGTATTGAAGTATCAAAAGATAAACCGATCAAACCATTGCAATGTGGAAGTTTTCTGGAAGTTGTACAAACTGGTATAAAAGTTAAATTATTGACTAATTTTATAACTGTTAATTTAATTTACTCTTTCGAAGTGTGTGATCTTGCGAGCAAGAACGACATTGCATCAAAAGCATTCTACACAACGTGTGCATTGTCACGTCAAATCGTACCGTTATTTCAAACTTTGGGTCTCAAATACGAAAAGCATGAATTCCTCACCGATTGTTTGGAACCTAATTACGAGAAAAAGTCGATTCGATCAAACATCGATGAAATCATTCAATTTGTAAAGGACATGATGATCATTTTAAGTGGAAACAAATTAGTTTTAATTACCGATTTGCCACCAGGTAATTTTAACAGTATTTTAAGGAAATGTGTACCCGGTAACTGATTTTTAGTTATTTCCAGATTTGATGAGAAGAGAACTGTCTGTTCATTTTTTATTTACCAGAGTCGTTCATCCTTCGTATGATTTTGATTTGAAAAGAAGGGATTATAGAGGAATTCATTTTTTTGTCATTTGCTCACCGAGCGAAACCAGAAATGTTCTGAAGTCGGCTGAAAGTTCTGGTCTTCTGACAACTGCGCAGTCGTGGATTCTTATGTCTGATGTCTCCAAAGAAGTTTTATTAGAGGATATTAAAATTCCCTACAACACACACGTAGCTGTGGCAGTTGCGGAAACTGCGTTGAAAGACTCTGTAAATACAAAAATATTTTTTATTTTCAAGTATGTCTTACTATAAGCAAAATAGTTTGGGTCAATTTATTGACTTAAATTAAATTGATGGTATTATATGCCCAATTATTCCACTTATAGTAAGGCCTACTTTGTTTTTATTGAGATAAAAGTTACACCCAGAAATCAATATTATTATGTGTCAATACAAACCCAATAGCAACTGTTGAACATTTATATTGATTAACAACATGAAGTTGTTGTCATGCAAAACAAAAACATTTATAAATATTATTCAGTGAAAACAAATGGAGCAAGAAAAAATATTATTATTGATCATTTCATTTCTAGAATAAAATTCTCCCACATAATGCAGCTCTTCTGTGGACTTCGAAAGACCAACAGTCAGTCTCTTGCTCCAACGTTTATAATTCGGAACCGCCAAAACCAAAGGTAAACAAAGTTTAAAATATTGATGCAAAATGGTGAGTTTTATCATTTTAATAGACTGAAGTCGGCGATCCGGCACCTGGAAAACCAACACTATCGTTGGAGCTTTACGAAGTGTATTCAGTGCTCAAGGATGGTCCACTACATTATGTTCATTTTGGCTCGTGGTGGTCCATCAATGAACATCTGAGATTAAAAGACTTTTTCCCAAACATGCTTAGAAAACTGAATGGTGTTCACTTGAGAGTCGCAACACTTCATGTAATTATTTAACTTTCATTTATTCTTCAATTAAATCTCACAATCGTTTCTTTTACAGACCCCACCATACGTTATACTAAAAAACAGAACGCACCCAACGTCTGAAAACTTAGAGGGTTTCTATGGGAACCTCTTTTCAGCGTTAGCTAGAGAAATGAATTTCACGTATGTAAAATATTTCATCTTTTGCTTTGTAATAATATTTTTTTTAATTTTACTAGATTTTCATTAATAGTGACAGACGCTTACGGCACGAAGCAAGCTAATGGAGAATGGCGAGGAATATTTAAGCTACTGGATGACGACGTTAGTATATCACTAAAACTTTAAAGTATAAAAAAATAATTTATTGTAATTTTTTTTTTTTAATTTTAGGAGGCAGACGTAGCACTTGCCGATTTGTCGATAACGAAGAACCGCAAAGAAGTGTCAGAGTTCTCATCGGCTATATCATCCGGCAAATTGAGATTAGTTTATAAAATCCCAGACGAAAAGTATCACTTTCGTCTCTACATCATCCCATTCGGATGGGAGATCTGGCTACTGGTCACTTCGAGCATAATTGTCTCTGGAGTGCTATTGTATATAACGAACCGCGTTAGTCCTCACAGTGCACTGCAGACCACAACTGATGCGGATCAATTAGTGAAAATCAAACATCAGTTCAGTTTATTAGATTGTTTTCTTGCTGTCTACAATGGCTTTAACCAACAAGGTTAGTCAAAGAATTTTGCAACTTTTTAAAATTAATAATTGATTGACATTATTTAAATTCGATTGTAGGCACCGACTTGGAACCGAAAGAAGTATCAGGAAAAATCATTTTCATTACTGTATATCTGAGTTTCGTCATTATTTTTTCGAGTTACACATCTGTGTTCACGTCATTCCTAACTATCAGTGACACTAAAAAGTTATTCGATACATTGGAAGATGTGTACAATGATAAAAGTTACAAAATCGGGCTCATTAAAAATACCAACTACGAAGATATTTTTAAGGTAAGTTCGTCAATGATTTAAAGATTTCTTTCTTGTATTTTTTTTTATTTTTTTTTTATTGTTTTAGGACGAACCAGACGCTAATAGTATGAACCACAAAGTGTGGAAAAGGATAATAGCCGATAAAGAGAATTTAGTTACCTCTACTCAAGAAGGATTAAATCGAGCATTTTCCATAAAATACGCTTTTCTCACGCCCAAAGAGAGTTCATCTTACTTTTTGGGGAATAACTGCAGTTTTGACATGTCAACAGACGATATTTACACTGACAGTTACCATATTGCGTATAAAAAAAATTTTCTATATGCGGAAACATTTAATGAATAGTAAGTTTCACTATTTCTAAACTATCATAAACTCAACTTAAACTTGTCTCTTATTTTTTTTATTTATTTTTTTTTTAGTATTAACAGAATGGTCGAAGGCGGAATTACGACACGTTTGAATTCAAAATACCAAAAAGACAAGATTAATTTCTGCACAACAGGTGGCGTTCAACCTTTGGGATTCAAGAAAGTGGTCAGTTTATACCTTTTGCTGGCAGGAGCATCACTTTTTGCAGCTGCTGCTTTGGGAGTTGAATGGTTGTTCCGTTTGACTGGATCTGGGTCAAAACCCCCAAGTCGAAATTTGATACGGAATATGACAACAAGTCTTGACCACCACCATCACCACAACATTAAACCAATCGTTCCTCAAGCTCCTCACTCTTCTCAATACAGACGTTATTACTTTTCATAAAATACTTCTAAAGTTTACCACTTAGCACTTTCATTGGTCAAGTCTAGCACTTCTGGACATTCAATAATTCTATTTTTACATGTAAAAATATTTTTTATATTGTACTCATTACTTTCTGCATCTGAAATCTCATTTGTAATTTTATCGATAAATATAGCATTGAATTTTATCTCTTGTATAATTTTACTGTAAGTTGTTGGCTTATCGATTCACGTAAGATTTATGCCCCAAATAGTTTCCTAATCTCTTTTACTCTACCTGAATGAACCTCCGAGTTAATATTAGTCAGTAGAAAAAGTTAAAATTATCAAAATAAATTATTTACTTTTACTCCTACCCATAAAGCTAAGTGATTGTTGTTTGTAGACTGTCATTAACGTTTTTCTCGAAATGAAATCAATTTGCTAGTGTGTAAAATCAATCGATCGTGGCAAGTCATAAACATTATCCGGAGCGTGTTACGCTGTTACTCACAGTTGCGATAAAGAAATGGCCCGAACACATGCTAGGTGGAACTTCTCTGCAATACTTTTACTTATTTGTCAAGTGTGTACAACAACTACAGTTAAAAGTAAGTAATTTATAATTATAATGCAACAGATCACTATTTCAATCAAATAACACATATTTTTTCAATAACTTTGAATATTTGATGCACTTATCATCAAAATTTGAATTTCTGTTAATTTTAAGTTAAAATTTTTAACTGCAATTTTCAAATCAGATTAAATGTTGTTTTGTTAAATATTTTACCATTGAAACTTAACTAAGACTAATACAAGACTTTACTACGTTGTAATTGTGTAATCAATTACGAGTTGTTTACAGCTTAATGTCTAGCGGTCGTAATGTCGTAATTAACTACGTTTTATTATCATAGAATTAGCTCTATTAAAATTTGCAGGAAGTTACTTACGTTAAAAATTTTAAGTTTTCAGGGAAAATTGCGAGTCTTTGAGCCCCAACTCAAAAATTTCTATCGATGTATTGACAAATTTAACCAACGGTCAAGTTGGGCTTGACCAACGTGACATTATTGACATCCGGTGTTACAGTTATATAACAGCACTGCAAACTGGTAATTTTTGAAAATTCAATAAATAAAAAAATAAATAAAAAACTCAAAAATAAAGTATAACAGTAATTACAATAGCTGCATTCAATATCTTTTGTTTTTGCTGTTTATGCAGTTTTTAGAAAATGATATAACTGTTAGCCATAATCTAAAAATAGCAAAAATAGCAAAAACAGCATAAACAGCAAAATATATTGAATGCAGCTAATATTTGTCATGCGTCAATTTATAGTTTGCGACTTTTGTAAAAACAATGAAATTTCATCTAAATTGTTTTACGTTTCGTGTGGAATGGGTCATCAATTGAAGACAACATTTCAGAATTTAGGGATAAAATACGAAGAAATGTCTGATGATAATTGCTTGCAAGTAAATTATCAAAAGAACAGACTTCGATCAAGACCCAGTGACGTGGTTACTTTTATAAATGACATAAAAATTCGTCTTGGATGGGCTAGAATTGCTCTCATCACCGACATGGAAACAGGTCTCAAATCACAACAAAAAAAAAAAATCTCACTTAATCTTAATATAAAATCCACTTTAGAACCTCTTCAGACAGAATTTTCAGCTCAGTACTCTTCATCTGTAATCATCCACTCATCAACAGTGGACAAACATTTCAAAAACATTAACTTCAGATTACTCAATTTCTTTCTTCTGTGCTCTCCTGCAGTCACCCTTAAAGTGCTGCAATCAGCCAAAAAGTATGACGTCATTATCAGTCCATATACTTGGATTATCTTGTCAGATATCTCAGGGGAAATGTTGTTGCAGAACATTAGTATTCCCTATAATTCATATGTTGCTATTGGAACTACAAGTGACAACAAAGTGAGAAGTCGAATTTGACCTTCAATTGACCTTTCATCTCAATCTATTATTTTTAGTTATATTTCTTGCCACACAAAGCAACTCTTATTTGGACATTGGAAAATCAACAAGGAATCACATGTTCTAACTTAGAACAAAATAAAAACTCTAAGGTATTGTGATTAATTAAATTTTTTTTTTACCTTAAATATGACGTCACACTTCTTCATTCAATAGACTGAATTGGTGAAAAGTCCACCATCTTGGCAAAGAGCATTGATAATAGAGTTATATGAAGTGTATTCAGTCACAGATGATTTACCCCATCAGTTTCGTCCTTTTGGTAGATGGGTTTCTACAAATGAAGAGAAAAGATTAAGTTTAAAGCGTCATTTTCCAAATATGTTTCGGAAATTAGATGGGGTTATGTTTAACGTCGTGACAGTTCAAGTAAAGAAACTCAGAATTCTTCCCCCGATTTTTTTCTAAATGATACTTTTCTATTTTAGATCAAACCTTACGTGATAATAACTAACAACTCTGCCGGTATTGAAGAGATGAACGGTATTTACGGATATCTTTTCAGCTACTTGTCGAGGGAAATGAATTTTACGTAAGAAAAGATTCTCTCAGATATTGCTCATTACGGTATTAAAAACTTGTACTTTTACAGTTACAATTTAATATCCGTAGACGCATACGGTAGGAAAGAAGACAATGATAAATGGAGTGGAGCAATGGGATTTATCGAAAATAAGGTTAACATTAAATTAAAATACCAGTACAGTGAAACCCGTTTATAACGTACTCGGTTATAGCGAGATCCTTAGTTAAACCCCGTTATAACGTAACTTTTTTGTTTCCCCAAAGTTACTCGGTTATAAGGAGATCCTTAGTTAAACCCTGTTATAACGTAACTTTTTTGTTTCCCCAAAGTTACTCGGTTATAACGTCATTTTCAAGCCGGTCCCTTGAGAAACGTTATAAACAAGTTCCACTGTACATATAATGAAAAAGTTATTAATTTTGTTTCCAATAACTCAGAGTGCCGACATTGCGTTATGCGATTTTTCAATGACGTTACAACGGAAAGAAATAGCCGACTTCTCTTCAACCATTTCTTACGCTTTTCTTAAAGCCCTTTACAAAATTCCGGAAGAAGGCTACCATTTCCGTTTGTATATTATACCATTCGGACCACTGATTTGGACATTGGTTGTGGTCAGTATTATTGTTTCTGGAATTCTCATATACGTAACGAGTCGTGTGAGTCCGAACAGCGCTTTAAAGACAACAACAGATCCAGATGAATTGATAAAAATAAAAGATAAATTCAGTATACAAGATTGTTTACTTGCAATTTATAATGGTTTTAATCAACAAGGTAGGTAAACAATTGTTGATCAACTTTGTCTTTAAAAGTGACTTTAAAATTAAATTTCAGGTAGTGACCTCGAGCCAAAAGAGGTTTCGGGAAAGATAATCTTCGTTTCAGTTTACATGGCTTTTGTCATTATATTCTCAAGTTACACCTCGGTATTTACGTCATTTCTGACTATTGGAAACACGAAAATCGTGTTTGAATCGTTGAAAGAAATTTATGACGACAAGGATTACAAAATTGGATTGGTCTCAAAAACAAGTCAACATGATCTTTTCAAGGTCAGTGTTTTTTCTTTTTAAATGTACAGTCAACTCCTTTATATCCGGACATACTGATATCCGACCAACTCTCTTATCCGGCCAAAAGTCTCGGCCCCTTTTAACGCCTCTCTACACTAAATACTCTCTCTTACCCGGCCAGCTCCCACTTTTCCCAGACCCGCCCTATGTCCGGATATGAGGGAGTTGACTGTAAAGATTTTTAGTGATTTTAACTTGCAAATTACAATTCAGCAAGAAAATGATCCCACAAATCTTCTGCACCAAGTCTGGGGAAGAATTTCGCAAGATGAATCAAACTTAGTATCAAATTTGAATGAAGGAATAAACCGAGTATTCCTTCAAAAATACGCTTTGCTTGCGCCGAGTGAAATCACTAGTTACGAATTGGGAAATAACTGCAGTTATGAGTTCTCGAAACAATCCGTCTACACCGAATCGAACCATCTTGTCTACAGAAAGAATTTCATCTATGCTGAAACATTCAACAAATAGTGAGTTTTGCAACTACTGTCTACTGGTAATTATTTATACTTTAAAATGTTTATAATTTTAGCATAAATTTACTCTACGAAGCCGGCGCGATCCAGAGATTGCACAAGTTGTACAAACAAGACGAAATCAAATTTTGTAACAGTGACAGCGTGAAGCCATTGGGGTTCAAGAAAGTCGTTAGTTTGTATCTTTTGCTTGCAGGGGCGTCATTGTTTGCAGCAGCTGTTTTGGCAGTTGAATGGCTGTTTCGTTTGGGTGAAATAACTACGGGTCGAGGGAAGCAAAATATACCAAAAATTGTCATCGTTGAAGAGTCGGAAGTGGAAGATGAAAAATTCAATACAACAGCTGAGATTAAATCTGCTGTGCCTAAAACGGTTTTAAGTTACAAGAGTTATCATTTTACGTAATTAAATGCTTATTTGTGATATTTGTGGAAAAGCACAGTTTTGACTACATTTTCCCGTTTATTGTGTCTAAGCACAAATAGCCATTACACCGTTTATGGTATTTCGTATAATATTTCTCACTGATCTCTTGTTTATGTTAAGTGATTTTTTTGCAATCATAAATTGTAATCATATCTTTAAATAAAAATTTTGAAAATCTTGATGTTTGTGCTAGCTGTTGAAATGACTACTCAACGCCCCACAGGGGTGGTGAGCGTCGACGAAAACATACATACGAAAGCAAAAGTGAAAGGGAGTTGAGTTGGAACCCGGTTCCGATCATTACTCTCGCCTACAATGTCTCGGATAACTTTCTTCATCGTACCGTATTCATCGCTCGTTTGCCCATGCTGCAGCGTCGTCCTCGATCATCTCGTAATTGCATCAAATTTTGCCACTTGTGCTGCTGCTGCTGTTGTTGTTGTTGTTGCTGGGAATAAATTAAAAGGAAAATTTTTGTATGAGCAAAAAGAAAGAAGAAAAAGTAAAAAATTTAGTACCGAATTTTAAGTGAAAGTAATTTTTTAGAGTAGGGTAGTTTATTTCAGTCGTGAAACCCTTATTTTTGGCCCATTTGATTAGATGTTATCGTTTCCATACAGTTTATATGATTGTTTCCAAAGAAAAATATTTGTTGTTGCTGTTGTGAAATTCAAATAAAAAAACTGAATGCTTCTAAATAGTATAAAATTAAAAGTTCTGATATTGTAATTACATGAATTACGTACTACTTACTACTTACTTGTATATTAGAAATATATTTGAACAACATTTCCTACACAGAGTCCATTCCTACTGGACACTGGTCATTTCTTGCAAAGATATTGAAGAAAGCCAATCAGAGAAACGCATACCATCAGCACCATACTTTACTTTGTTAACTCTCTTGCGCACGCGCATGTGATCACTTCCCGTTCCGGAACTCTACTGTGATGGTCTGTCTGATTTGTCTCTCCTCCCGTTGCATTAAATCTCACTTGTAAGTGCTTGTAAGTATAAAAAAAAACATAAAATTAATTAATATTACTATCAATGTGTATTTAAAACAAACAATTGCTCTGATTTATCATAGTAATCGTATAATGGAAGGAACCACCCCAAAACAAAGAAAAAACGTCACAACTTATCATCACGTACCGCACAAGTGATAGATAAAATAAATCATGGGCTGATTACTACTTTTAAATCCAACAAGATGCAACCAAGATGGTTATTATGTAACCCTAAACGGTAATATAATATTCATTGCGTTGTATTTGGCTGTGATGAGAAGCGCAGGGGACCTGAAACTAGACGAACATGTGGTCTGGGCTTGATTTTTAGAATCAAGTGAGAACGCGCTAACTGAGCCTAAATTATTAAATCATTTACATAATTATTATTATTATTATAAATTTATTATCATATATCAATATCATGTGTCTCATTATTTTTGACAGATTTCCAAGGTCATCTTGACGAAAGACGAAGATTTAGGACCCCTGAAAAATGTTTCTTGGTCTTGATAAATCTGTTCTTACCTTATAAAACGTCCAAATTGAGGATGAATAAAAAATGATTAAATTATAACGTTTAGTGATTATTATTTTCGTAGTACATTATATTCCTTTTAACATGATTAACAATTTATTATCTGTGATTATATACCATTTAACATTCTTGTAAATTGCTGTTTTTGTACTCCTACAGTGATTCAGCAGCTCAGCTTTAAGTAAACAAAAATTAAAATCCCGAATTTCTCATTACAAAAATGTCTCTTAAGTGATTTTATGCAAATTTTTTCCTCCCAACAAACAAATACAAAATAAAAAATTTGTAATAATTTATGCAAATTTGCAATTGATTATTTTGTATTCGGCGGTTAAATTGACAAAGCCCTAGACTGAATTTAAATTTGGTGACCTAGTATTTGAGAATATGAAGGTGTTCTAAATTCTAATAATAGTAACAATTTATTAGCTACATGTTATTATCAGGGCGGTTGCCAACAAACAGCAAAGAAAGAAAGGGGAAAGTTAAAAGGAAATGAAACGAATGGTAAAAATGTGTCTTACGTAAACAAGGTTAAAAATTTTTTGTTGTAAATAGTGTAACATCAATTTATTAGAATAAAAATAAGTTAAATTGGATTTTAAGATGTGTTTGAAAAAATTATACAATGACAAAGAAAAAGAAAATTGCATTTTGTTTTTCTAATTACACAATTTTGAAGGGCAATCTTTAATGTTATAATGCATTAACATACATAACAATCTGATGATAAAAATTTCCATAAAAATATGGTTATGAATTAAGATCATGATATGGTTTTAATTTGATGACGGGCTCAGTAGTTCTTTTTATTTATTTTTTTTAAATCAAGCAACGTCACCACTTTCATATCCCAAAAAAATAAAAAAATAATAAAAACAATGAATCAATGGCACACGAAAATCTGACGACTATATCTCACTTTAAGCAATAATTCACACTTAACTAATTTGAAATGACGTCATTTGAGTGGATGGAATTAACTTAGTTCCAAACTCTTTTAAAATTTGTTACGTGTGAACAATGCTTTGTAAAGAAAAAGTTTCAACTAAAAATTAAACCGAAAACCAAACTTTATCCCCCAACAAGATGCCCATAAATTATCTTTCTTAAACTCACATTGAAACTAACTGAAAATAAACAAAAAACAAAATAAGAGAAAAAAAAATAAAAAAAATTGTTAATTTAATTAAATAAACACACATTTCAAAACCAAAAGTTCAAATCAATCCAAAATTATTTTTTTTTATATTTCTAATTTCTGCATTGATTATCCCACAAATTTCTAAACCTAATGTTTATTACAATTTTCTACAAATTAATTCCTCCATCCCTCCATTTTGAAGGCACATTTTTGGGGGATCCTAGTGACAACTTTTATTTTTGGCACTACTGAGTCAAAACAAAATCAAATGAATGATTGAAAACAAATCGAAAACAAAAATCATTTTTAGAATAACTAAACCGTCTACAAGCAAATTCACATTATTCTGAGGTAAAAACAAATATCATCTCCTAGCACAAAACGGCAAAAACCAATTCAAAAAAATGGCGACCATTTGGTGGGTTTTTAAATCAAATCGGAGCAATGCTCAGATTTGACTTTGTTTGATCTCTTGAGCCTAACTTTAAATTTAATTAATTAATAGGTGTTGTAAATAATTGTCAAAAAATATGAATCGCTAAAATTAATCCATAAATCAGTTTTGCCTTATTAAAACTAATAATAAACATGATTTATTTAGTGTCAGCAAACAAAATTAAACCAATTTATGGATTAATTTAGTTTCAAATGTCAAATCATGTCTTTAGAAAAAGTAGAATTTGGTGTCGATTAATGGTTATACAAATTTATTTGGTTATTATGTAATGGCACAATGTATGAAACAATCATCTTTCAGCTAAATTGTGATTGTGGGGGAAATTTAAAGCTGGGCTCATAACGAAGACCAAAAAAATGATTTAAGAAAAATTTAAAGCTCACGTGATAACTTATTTTCTACATCAACAACATGAGAAGGGGGCACAACAATACTAAATAGTCAACTACGTAATCCTAGTCAATTTAATTAATTAGTTACTCAGTTATTCATATAAGGCTATGGTACATCATGACAACAGTGGATAAACTCTTGACTTCAGTTTGTAACAAATGTAATCTTTTACATTTACATAATGGGAAACGAAATAGTGACATTAAAACAGCTAAAGTTTCTCTATTTTTTAAAATTTTCTCTTTTTTTTTTTATGTTTATGTATATCAGTCTGTGGAAAAAACGAAAAAATTAAAACAACAAATCGAAAAGATCATCAAACAAAAAATTGGGATTTTTTTTCTTCTTTTTTTTTTTTTTTCAAAGTGTCGAGGAGGAGGAGGCGACTTTCGCTTACCCTGTGGAGCGCGTCTAGGCCTCGTGTGTGACGGCATTTAAAGTGGCACTGGGGGGAATGTAATTGATATCCAAAATAGAATTTGTTAAGTAACGACACTAACGTGATTGCATTTTGCCTTTAAAATTTCTCACTTCCGTCTGAGCTAGAAAAACTTTGATGCAAAGTTCAATGGCTTCTACCCCACAAATTAATTAATCATTTAATTAATTTTTTTTTTTTTTTTTACTTTAACTTTGGTATAAAAACGAAAACAAATTCATTTAACTTAGAAATCAGAAGAAGAAAAAACAAACAAAATCAACAAAAAAAAAAAAAAAAAAAAAAGGAAAATCCGGAAAATTTCACTACCTCACTAATGAAATCGTTTTTTTTTTTCTTTCTTAAAAAATTAAAACGAAATGAAATCCATGCAAAAAGTCACCAACGAACACAAAAACGAAACCGAAACACAAAACCAAGCTAAGTAGTCGAGCAGAGAAGTCCGAGGCACACGGAACACGGGAACAGCGACTACTAAAACTTCTTCTTTTTTTAATTTTTTTTTTTAATATATAATTATTTTTCTCTAGAATCTAGGAAACGACGTATGGCGCTGCCTTCGAGTTATGTGGCCCAGCCGTCTTGATTGACCCGCGGCCGTTTGGCGACGGGGCCATCAAAGTCGCTGCTGTGGCTACCATCAGGCGACGATGTGTTTGGCGACAAATGGCCGCCACTGGACGGTGGACGGTGCAGGTGACTAGAGGACACGCCGCCATCTCTAGGTGGCGAAATGGGCTCACTCTTAATCTTCACTGACATTGGCGAAGGTGAGTTGTGTGGAGGTGGAGTGCCACTCGTAACCGCTAGATGAGGCAGACCCGCCGTCGTTTGCCTAAAAATATCAACAACAAAAAAAATTGTTAGTAACATAAAACTTACAACTGAAATTTCATATGAATTAAAAATATATAGTTTCAATATTATATTACGTCAAAACTATTATAGATATTGACATTTACTTTACATGGGCTTTGCAGAGAAACTCAAAGTTTTCCGGCATTGCAAATACTTTTCTGTCATAAATATTGCAGAAAATCGAATTTTGGGGTACCCCAATTGGGGTATACCCCGCGTTTTGTCGTGAGCCAAGTTTTCCCCCCTGTATGCAAGGATGATGTCAGCCATAACGTGACCGACAAGTCAAAATGGCTGTAAATGCTGTTAAGAAAGAATTTTGCTTGCTGGAATTGAGCAAAAAAAATTCTGTCTCACTCGTTGGCCACCACGAAGCCCAGATTTAACACGTGCGACTTTTTCTTGTGGGGATTCATCAAAGATAACATTTTTGTTCCCCCACTTCCAGCTGATTTACATGATCTGAGACAAAGAATCCACTAATGCAATTGCTGAAGTTACTGAGAACATATTGATGCGAGTTTGGGACGAATTCAAGTTTTGCCTCAATATCTGCCATGTGATGTGACCCAGGCTGCACAAATTGAGCATCGTTAATTACTTGTAAAAAAAAATTGAGTTTCTCATCTAAAGTAAATGTCAATATTTACAATAGTTTTGGGACCCACTGGGAAATTTCCCAGAATTCCTGTGAGCCAGTCTGCCACTGGTTTATGTGCAAGTCCGAAAACACTCTACTACTAATTACCAACAGGTAAAAAAGTCTACTCTTTGTATCAAATATCTTAAAATTCCTCGAAAATTTCATTCCAATCACGAATTCTAGGAATCCCAATCGTGATATTGTATTTTAGTGCGTGGGTTTCTATGGGGAAAAAAAAAACAACAAATTTTGCAAATGGACGCAGAGCACACAACCAGAGAGGATTCATAATCATAGATTTTTACCAAAAAAATAATATTATTATTAAGACTCAAGTTTCGAGATTGTTTTGATATTTTCCAAACCCCAAAAATCTTTCTCGCGAATCTGCAGTAAATTTAGGATTCATAATCATATATTTTTACCAAAAAAATTATTATTATTAAGACTCAAGTTTCGAGATTTTTTTGATATTTTCCAAACCCCAAAAATCTCTCTAACAAATCTGCAGTAAATTTGCGAAACTGATAACCATTGCAAGCACCTGCAAATTCCTCGACATGTGCAGTGAGCTGAATTGTAAACAGCTGTCGCGGGTCGATGCAGTTTCATGAATCATTCTATTTCTACTATGAGCTACTGTTCCATGCAAATCTGACGCCAATTACCAGCTATGTGCAAAATTCTGAATTCTTATTCAAAACAACGACAACAATTCCCCCTCTGTACAAACAAAGCCGCTTTTGTTTAATTACTGCTACTGTGTTTACTTTACAACTTTTCTTTATTTATTTATTTATTTTTTTTCATTTCAATTCGCTTTCTCGCCACGAGTAAATACCAAAATTCAATATTCCCAACTAAGGCAGACAATTGGGGTAACAGCGACATTTTATTGTTGTGACATACTTCAGCGATTGCTCGCAGATGGGCAGCAGCCAAAACATTTATGTAATTCCCCAACTCCTATTACTCACGTCTTTGAGCACAAGCCAAACAAGGCAACAGCTTTCAATCGTTGGCACGAGCCCCTAAGCAAGCAAATGATTTACAACTGACTACCATTACACTTACCGGCAAAAATCATCAACATCAACCGTAGTATTAAGGGGTTAAATAAGCAGTACTTAAGGTGGAATTACAATTAACGCCGCGAAAAGGGTTGCATTTTATGATAGGGCAAGGCAGGGTTAAATTACTGGTTATATAATTTTCAATCATTTAGAAAATTTATCTTAAGGACAATTCATATTTTTTATGACTTCCGGCTCGTGAAAACTTCCCTAAAGATGAGGAACGGTCAACTTTATATTTATAACTTACAAAAATTTATGTTATATGTTAGTTTTTCGCAAAGTCTCTATTTATAATTTCTACGCTACAATGTATATTGTAAGTAAATCTTCCGCAAAGTCTCTATAATATACATTGTTATATTTAACATAACTTATCTCAAATTTATTTATATACGTCAATATCTTTTAGTTAAAATCTCATTCATCTCTCTCAAGTCCTGTTAATCTTTTAACTAATTTCCTCTTTAAAGCTTCTGAAACGCTGTTTCAATACCATTGAGAGCAATAAAACTCGTGTTTTACTTCATCGTTACAAACCCCGCCAAAACAACATCAAAAAAATTACATATCTACTCCCTCGCTCGACTCAACACCTATATAACAATATTGTTTTTCTAGCAACTACTGCAGACAAACAATTTGAACTAATTCCTCCAGAAAAATCCATGTAACCTAAGAAGAGTTAAGTGCATTCTAGGAAATGTGTTCATACTTTTTAATCTGAGCTATTTTAAGACTCGGTACTTACTCTTTGAACAATCACTGCACATAGTGACTTCAAAGTAAAAGAAAAAATTTACAACTATTATCTTCTCACATTTCTGCATTATGAAACTTTAATTGTGTCTCAAAATAGCATCATGTATGTTGCCAATTATGGCTTACTAAAAGCGTTAATATTGAGATCTATTTTTAGGCCTCATCGATCAACGCCAATCTATTTGAATAATATCAAAAACCATTAACAGTTAACTAATTTTTTACTCTTTCCTAATCTTCTTAGAGTATTTGATAAATGTAGCATTTGCTATAAATACCTAGTGATTATCTTAGGTTGATTTAAGACTTTCAAGTGACAACACAAAAGGGGAAACTGTTGTTTTAATCACGGCTGATTACACCTTGACACACTGACGTCATATTGTGCAACCCCCTGCCTATCATTTCTGGTATTTACTCATCGTTAGGCAAGTGTGCATTATGACCATTAGTAATCATATTATCTGCATAGATTTCAATTACGCAAATATTGTGAAAAGGTTACCGATTACAAAAGTCAATGACTCAATTGGCATTACAGAAACTCGCAAACCAAACTCAAGATTTGTCATTACCTGTAACGGATATATATACAAGAAAGATCACTGTCTATTTAATTAAGTAATAAAAATATGTGTATTCAATATTTTAAATATTATTATCCTATTTCTCGAATTAAAAGCGCATCCCATAACGTTTTTATAACATCGAAGAAATGCCGAATTTACTACAAATTCATCAGAATCATCTATTATAATAAAATTAGTTAAATTAACAAAAACTAAATTAATTTTTATTATGATAATTTTTTTTAATAAATCACAAATATATTCGAGAAATACGATTTTTAAAAAAAATCAAAATTCACCACCAAATGACAAAACTTTTGAACAAACATTGATTTTTACCTTTTCAAATTGCACACTCATTAAAACATATAAGAAATCTATATCGCTGATACTTACACATACCTGGCGTGGCCAAGACCAGCGGCAGTGATAGGCCCTTGTGGCCCCCAGGTGTGGAGCATGTTAGGCGAGGTGAATCCCGGCATACCCCCGAGGTCAGAGTTGATAGAAAAGTCGTCTGGAATTCCGAGAGAAATTGCTGCGTCAGAGCCAAGCAGCGCTTATTAGAAAAAAAATGTAACAAAAATTGAAAAAAAGAAATAATGACCAAGTGACACACACAAAACCAAGGTGGCATGCGCGGATTTGGTACAGGCTGTCAGTCAGGAAGTGGTTCTAACACATCGTGAGTGATTTTGTAAATTTTCTCTCTTTCAATTCTTTTGTCTTGCAGCTTTAATCCTGTGGCCACTTACTTTGAGAAAAACTGGTGGACAGAGCGGACGGATAGTTGAGCCCAGGAATTGTAGGCGTCGCTAATGACACAACCGGCGTCGATAGTGATGACGACGATGTCCGACTGGCCTATTGAAAACAATAAACAAAAAAGAAAAGAAAGAAAGAAAAAGAAAAGAAAAAAAAAAGCATTAAATTTCTACATCTAAAAAAAAAAAATTAAATAATTTATATTTGTTATTGTGTTATTGATTATTGCTTTCTCTTTGACACTAGTGAAACAGCGGCAGTTTCGACTTCGGTGAAAACAAATTAAAGATATGCAGTACGTAACATTGATACGACCGTGTGACGTGATCTAATCAAGATCCAAGATCAAGGAATTTACAGAAATAACAAGAACGCTTCAACTGATGAAGGCTACACATGTGCACTTCATTATTCATCTTCCCGATGTATGTGTTTGATAATTATTCCATTTCATTTTAAACATTGAAGGAATTTTTATTACTTCATCGCAATATGTGAATGTATACAAAGTATACATCGGACTTAAAATACTGCCATTGTTGTGTTCGGTAAACTTTTTTTTTTTTCTTATTTTTTAACTCTTTACCAACTCACCAAACTAGAACTCGGTGGATTGGGAATCACTACTCTTAAGTTAGCGCGAGATCCCGTCGTTGTAGCTGCCACATTCTGTTTCGACAAAGTGCCACCTGATTTGCCCACCACGAGTCCTGGTGATGTGTTCCCCGAGATTCCAGGTGACAACTGCTGAGAGTATGAATTTGTTCCGTTGATGTCCAGCAAGCCGCCGGACGAGCCCGGCCGTGGACTCACGTTGGCGTGCGACATCTGCGAAGCCGTTTGCACCATCCCGGGACTGTTGTCCTGACCGCCGTAAGAACTGTTGCCTGGCAACGTGTTGTAGCTGCCCTGGTTCATGCTCGCAGACTGAAAAATTAAAGGAAAAAAAACTAGAAACAAAATCGAGTATTTAATCGACAGAACATGACGTGATTTGGCTGCATAAATCACGGCCTTTGACGATAAAACCTCGCTCAAGGACCCGTAAATCTCTTGGCAAAGTCACGTTCGCATGATATAGAGGATCAATGAAACACAAAACCCAAAACAAGCAACCGAAAACTTACTCTGGATCCCGCGCTTAACTGATTTCGTTGCATCATTAGATCAAATTCCTCATTGATTTTATTATATTTGGCTTCAGTCCTTGGCGTCAACACGTACTGGTCTTGTTCCGGTTCCGGACTGTCAGGACTAAGATTTCCATTTTTGTGCTCCTTTTTACTCAGTGCCTAAAAACACACAAAAAAAAAAAAAAAAAAAATTAGCTTAAAATTTTCCCTTTTTTTTTCTCTCGCCGTTTTTCTTCTTTTTATTCCAAACAAAATCCCTTTGACATTTTCCCACCAACCAAGACAACACCCAAGTGACAGCGCTCTCTATGACAACCTCTTGCTGCCAAGGAAACTCGCTCACCTCGACGATATCGTTGTTGGTCCTGCTCTCGTGTGGTTCGTTGTACTCGGTGTACTTCAAAAGTACCTTATCCATGTCGGTGGACGCGTATTGGAATAATTTGTTGGTTGAATTGAATATGATGAGCGCGATTTCGCAATCGCACAACACGCTCAATTCGTACGCTTTCTTCATCAGCCCGAATTTGCGCTTTGTGAAAGTCACCTGTGGACGAGATAATTGTTATTTAATAACGTGTGGTTTATTTAAGTGTGCTTTTTAAATATATTTAACCATTTTATTTTTTATTTTTTAATTTCTTAAAGTTCAGTTTCCATTTCGCTCTCGATTAAAAATTTATGATCCAGATTAGATTTTATGCCGTTTCTATGGAAACTGTTTTTAATTTTTATAAAACTCGAGGTAAAAAGCAAAATAAAAAAAATAACCTGTAAAGAACCATGGTTTTAGCGAAAACTTAATTTTGCGCTTTCCTTTTTAGGATTTTTATATGATACAAGCCATCTTTAAATTAATCGAATAAATAAAATTCAAAGTTATTTACATAATACAAAATGATAAAAACTATATAACCGATGTATAATTTCTGGTTTTCCCCGCCACCTTTCTTTCCCAATCTGATTAGCCCGAGATAATTTGTAACTTTACAATAAACATTACATTTCAAGGATGAAATTCCCTTTTGAAAATAAAAAAATACGAAAAAAACAACTTTCGCTTTAATTTTCATTTCTAGTTTCATAACCCTAGAATTTCCATGACAAATGCTTAAAATACTGCTTTCAACAAATATCTTGAAAATGCCTGAATAAAATTTAAAAATAAATAAAATATAAATAACAATAATAAAACCGCTCATTCGCATTATAACATTTTATTTGACCTTGAAACCAGTCACACTACCTCGGTGACTGATGAATGGAAACATTTTTTTTAAAAACCAAAATTATCCTCTTCTTTAATGATATCACTGAATTGCATAATTAGAATGCAAAACATTCAATATCAATGAGTAAAAAAAAAAAAATTTAAACCAGCAAATTCCAGAATGCAGTCATGTGTGAGAAATTGCTCACATCACTTTAACTGCTATCTGCTCTGCAATGCTTTTAAAAAAAATATGTATATAAAAAAAAAAGTTACAAAATTCTAAATATAAAAAAATAGGAAATACTCCTGTGATTAAGTGAATCTAAAAATACACCTTTAATGTATTATTCGCAATATTGATAAACAAGCAGTATGACGTCATAAAAAAATGGATTCATATATTTCCAACAAACAATCATCCAGTTAACTAAACCCAATAATCTAGTTTTAATGTAACCGTTGTAATTACGGTGAATCTTGCATAAGCAATATTTTAACTTTAATGTCTGGTTTGCGTTAGTTTACGTAATAACCGTAATAAGCCTCAATCAAGACCCGAAGCAAAATGGTTAAAAACAATTTATCCACGCTTCAATTAGCAATGAACCAGTGACATAATAATCTTTACTTTCTTTCCTGCTTCAAGTTTAAGGGTTTCACATCCTTGTGGAACAAAACGCAGAGACAAATGTCACATGGCCCAATTAAACACTTTACCTGTCTATTCCTTTCGTCCGTAATACGCGATATCTGAATCTTTTTACGTCCCATGATGGTGTACAAGTGTCACACCTGGACCTGATGACACTGGTTTGATGAAAACCAACAACCGAACGTCGTCAGATTAAACGAATAATGCCGAGCATGCAAACTCCTGCAATAGATAAAACGAAATAAAATAAATAAACAAATAAACAAAGTAGATAAACATTATCAACTTGCATGTCCGGTAAAAGTTTAATCAAATAAATCAAATCCAATGGAGGAACCAAACACGTGCCATTTACCTGCGATATCACTCCGTTAAATTACATTACAATTCCTTTTCGCTGAGGAAGTTACGGTCTCTCATCATTATGCGCAATTAAGCGCCACATTTTTAGAAAGTTTAATTGGACGAATAAAAAATCCCATACCTCCCACACACCTACCCGAAAAAGAAAAAAAATACCAGAAGAAGGGGGGAGGGAAAAAAAAAAAAAAAATCGATCACTAAAATAAGGTCAGGTGAGAACCCAACGCGGCCTTGGAATTCAATCACGGAGGATAATTGACCGGCCGGTCGATAATGGATCAATAAATTAACACATTTTTATTTTTAATATCCCGCATCATTCATTCACAACTCTCTTAAATAACGCCCGTGATTAATTACCAATTTTCACATAAATTCCCACCAAGACGTCGAATTCGATCATTTCTTGCTCCCAATTTCCCAAGCCTCGTTTTCGCGCATACAAACACTCACTTCAAGCCGTATCAAAGACTACGTTTGTAACTTCAAACATCCAAGGCCAAAATATAAGGATAAACGCCAACTAGACGCCGTGCTAAGCCTATATAACCACCCGAAAAAAAAAATAACTTTTTTAAAAGATAGAAATATTTTTTAAAAAATTTTTTAGAAAAATTATTATATTCTAAAAAAAAAATAAAAATAATTACCAAAACAGGAATAATAAAAAAAAAAAAAAAAAACTAAAATGGCGGACCAACCTGGATGGACGCACGAGCTACATTCCAACGAGACATCAAAACCAACCTCCCCCACACTGAACCCAACTCATCCCCACACCCTCCCCCGATTGACGTCAACGCGTGCGCCAATCACAGGCCTCCATTATCGATGCCGCTCCACCTGGCCTGACAACAACAACAACAAAAAAAAAAAATAAAAAAAATAATAAATGGCCTAAGATGAACTTCTCAAAGTTAAACAAGTAAAAAAAAAAGAAAAAAATATTTAATGTCCTATTTGCCCCCCAGAGGTCCCCCCTATGCTCAAGTCCATGAAGAAATTGAAGAAAAAAGATTGAGAGAAAAAAAAATAAAGTTCAGAATGGAATGAATATTAAAAATGTTAAAAAAAAATTGTTACGTACGAAAAAAGTGGAGAATCATGGCCCCGCCACACCCAAATAACACCCCCTGGGGTTCAGATAGGGAATAAAGCGGAAATGGAGTGCACATGGCACACAGATGCATCCCACGTTTCACTTATCCCTTATACCCGAAGAAAAAATTTAATCAGTTAAACTAACTCGTCGTTTAAGTAATGTAGTCTCGTGCTTGCAGTCGATATTGAGTTGCGTTTAGGCTTAAAAGCGCGTGACTAAGCCACATCTTGCAAAAATTGGCTCGGGATATTGGAGTTTGAAGAAGAAAAAAAATGTTTTTTTCTTATTTGTTAGTCATTTTTTTTCAAGGCTCATGTGCCAAAATGAGGTAAATTGTGGGCCAGAAACGTGGTTTTTCTCTACTTTTTGACGTTTAGTGTGGGCTGGTGACGTCATTTCCTTTTGAAATGATGTAAAATGTTGAAATTTCTCGTTTTAGGCAAGTTTTTACAATGAAAAGTGGAAAAATTACATCTGTTTCGATTCAATTTCAACGTTTTGCCGCGAGTTAATCAAGTAAAATCAATGAATTCGTGGGTTGATTACAATCACAACGAAATATATAAAAAAATAAATAAAAATGCAAAAAACCGATTATTTGTTTGACGTCAAAACGCCAATCAAGAAGTTGAACATCATCTAAAATCACCAAAAATTTGATCTAGGTAACAATTATCCACCAAAAACAATCAGAAAAACCAATTTTCTCAACACCTCTGACGTCATTTCCTCCAAAACCTCAGCTTTATCTTCACCCAAAACACGATAAAACCTCGAAAAACAATTTACATTCCCCTTCAGAGCCAAAACTCAGCCATCTTTCACAGTTTCACTCAACAATCCCCACAGTCGAAACAAAATCAGCAAAAACAAACTCAATTCCCCAAAAACAACAAAACCCTCTATACCCTATCCCAAACTCAACGCAAAACGAAAAACTTTCCACTTTATCCTAACCCTAAAAGAACAAAAACGAAGGCCCCCATCGCACCGAGGCTTCCCTGCACGCCTCTGGATGCTGCGTCTTATCTTCAAATCCAAGCCCAGAACCGATGCATAAAGAAGCGAAAAAAAAAATTCCAACTCGAGTAAAACTTTGTGTGCAACACTCGCGAGGCCCACGAACCCATCTAAAACTCCACTGGGCGCTCGGAAAACTATTTTGACCGTTTTCCCTATCGCGCGTCCTCTCCCTCATTCCAACTTCCTAAAATAATTTCAACCGTTTTAAAATAAATCCACAAATGAACTTGCTTACCTTAAACAACGGAACGCCAGCGTCTCCTCCACACCGCATCCGACTTGGCATCAAATGAGGGTCGTGAACAGACCAGCTCGGGACGCCCGGCGGACGCACCTTACCCCCGAACCAAAAACGGAACGGAAAAAGTAAAATGAAAAAAAAAAAAAAAAGGAAAAAGTGGAGAAAACTGCGCCTTTTTCCTCCCAAACTTGCTCCGTGCGAGCGCCGCGTCCGGTTTGTCTAGGCGTGCGTGTTATTCGCCGACTCGTGATCGGCGCGTGGTGAAATTCGTGTGACAGGAAACGAGTTAGTTGGGGGGACACGAGGGGGGCACAGTTGCGGACCCCCCGAAGAGACAGGGCCCCAGAGCCCCACCGTATCAGCAGAGGAGAACGGGGAATGCCAAATAAGGAAGAAGCGCGTGCACAGAAGCTGAGAGACGCCACCAGGAGGAGGATCCGATGACAAGCTACGCCGGACAGACGCGTGCCACACCACAAAGGTCAAGGGTGACGTAATCGATGCAGATTGTAATGGAAAAGGTGGAAAAATTACTTTTGTGATATTTAAAATTTATTTTCACGGTTGGATTGATTAAATGTTTTAGAGATTTCTTTACTTTTTTTTTCTTTCTTGATGGGATATAAAAAGAATTGTGCGAGGCCCTCTCGTGAGGATCAATCGAAACCGAAACCCAGGTGGGAGAAGGGGAAATATTTTTCTCGCTGTTTTTCTGGTAAAATTTCTCGCTTTTGTTCCTCGATTACATCCTTTGAGGGTTTTTCGAGAGTAAAGATGATGATTAGGCCTAATTAGTCAGTTTATTTTTTAAAAAATTTTGAAATATTTTTTAAGTTGTTGTTTCCAATTGTATTTAAATTGATTTTGGAGTTTCAGCTGAGCAAATAAATAATAGATTTGGTTTAAATTGAATTCTGGAATCAATACTTAACTAAATAGGCTTAAAATAGGCGCGGATGATATTTGTCGCCACCTGATTTTACACTTTTTATATTAGGCTATTAAATGTTTCTTCTTGTTGTCACAATGTTAAATGATAGCCCTAATTTAAATTTCATAATTTCATTCATTTTTTTAAGTGTCATTTAAATTAAAAGCTTAATTACACGCATTAAGTCTAAAATCTTACTTCAAAATTCATCCCCTAAGCCTGTAACTTTTCTTAAGGTGAAAAAGTTTAAAAACCAGGTCAAGTATATAAAAAATAACAATAAATTAATCCCTAACAAAAAAAAATATTACAAACCTAAATATCAATTTTGATATGAAATTACAGTTACTCTGCATCAATGCAATCCAATATCCAATTAGCAGAAATCAAATATAATAACAACGTAAGCCTAAAATTACATCTTTAACCTATTCGCAACAACAAAAGTAATTAAAAACCAACAACTGCCAAAACAAGGAATAAAACCCTTCGAAAACATCAAATAATTGGACATTTAAACAAGAAAATGCAATTAAAAGGTAAACAAAGCCAACAAAGACCTAAACATCACCTCCAAAAGCCCCAAAAATGATCAAATAAGCTTAAAATTACCCATAACCCCATTCACACAACGATAAAGCAAAATCAACACACCCCGTCACCCAAAAAAAAAAATTAATCTTTTTGAAAAAAATAAAAAAAAAATAAAAAAAAAACTTATTCCCATAAAAAGAAAAAAGAAAAAAAACACGTTTAACCTTAATTCCTCATTCCCTTTTCCCCCACCTGAACCCTTCAACCCACGTCCCACACCTCAAATAGTCCAACAACCCTCTGAGCCCTCTTCACTCTCGCACAGAACTCACTTCAAATCCATCAAATCCAATCCTGCCATTCTGAAAAACGACAAGAAAACCGACACCGACAAAACATCCCTTAACAACCGTCATTAAAAAAAAGAAAACCCACATCTCTCTCCCAAAAAATAAAAAATCAGTTCAACAATATAAAACACATCCGGGCAGGGTTAAATCAGATTAAACTGATGTCACTCGCCATTGAAACAACAACAGAACCCCAAATGACGTAACGATAATGATATACAAAACAATGCATAACTCACGTGAACGCAGCAAAACGGCGGAAAAAGTGGATTTTGGTGATATGAATAAATAAATAAAATCGGTGACAATAGCAAAGAATGAGGATCTCCTTCTCATCCAGTCTCGAGGGAACACTGGCGTTCCTCAACCCTCTCACAAAAACAACCCCAATCCCCCTCCTCGCCGCGTTTGCAGAACATGGCCTGGGGCCAGTAAAGCTCACCTCACACACAACAAGATATGGGTGAGAGGGGGGAAATCTCGAATGGGAAAAAATATTATTCTAAATTCGAATTGGACAAAATTCGTCTTTTTTAGGCCTAAATCTTGTTTTTCGTTTTTTTCTTTTTTTTTGAAAGGGTGAAAGACATTTGGGATTTTATCTAAGTTGAGTTAATTATATAAATCAAGTTATAGCAAATAATTTTTTTTTTTAAATTTAAATTTAAAGTTAATTTTAGGCCTTTTAATTATATTAAGAGATCACTTTGTATACATTTTACGCATATAACTGTACCTTTTGTTGCATTTTTCATTGAATTAAACTTGGAAATCTGTTTATCAACCTTAATATGGGTTAAGGGCACTTGATACAATGCTAATATAAGGAAATTTCGGCTTGATTTTATTTTTAATGCTGCTAAGTTTCCTCCTTTGCGTTTCATTGTATTTATTTACATTTTCATCCTTTAAACTTCTATTTATAAAAAAAATACTTTTCCATTCTGAATTTCAACCCATCAAACTCGCAGGTCCCCATAGATTCAAAGATATGGATTTTGAATACTTTTATATAGAATTAAGCCTAACTCAAAAAAAATCTAAAAATAACATCCAAAATCAATTTTCAGAAATAAAATCAACACTTTATAGATAATTTACACAAAACCCACCAAATCCACACCATTACTCCCCTTTCCCTTTTCCCCCCACATCCGGAACCCACACAAAAAAAAAAATAAAAATAAAAAAAAAAATTTTCAATGAATAAATATCAACATTAGGCTTAACTTTCCCTAACATTTCCATAAAATATCACGAAAAAACTCCCTTGATAAATTTAAGTCCAAATTCCATCACATTTCTGCACCTCAACCTAATTGCATAAATACATTTCAAAACGATCCTCACCCTTACTTTACCCTTATAAAAAAGGGGGAAAAAACGAATGACCCTTTCACCTCATGTTGGTGACCCTCTTGAATCGGTGTTCAAGGCCGAATTCAACCCTCCCCCTGTCAAGGTGACTGCTTTTATACATTATTCAAATAACTCCCAATCCCATTTATAAATTTTTTTCTTCTATTTTCTCCACTTATTTCCAACACCAAAACAATCATTTCCCCATTTTTCAAAAAATCCAAAATGGCTGCCCTTAACCCCTTTATGCCCACGTCTAAAAATAGCAGCATAGTTTAAGGGGGGGAAGGTCAAAGACTGGTTTCCAGGGGGGTGAAGTAAATAAAATAAAATTTCCCCCAGCATTTTACAAAACCCAAAAAAAAAATTTAAAATTTTATTAATGTATTTCAAGATATGTATAAAAATGTAAATAAAGCAGAAAAATTCCATGTCTAATTATCTAATCAAAATGTAAATTGTGACATCATAATAACAAAAAAAAAGTGACATTACAATTGGGATATTTCTGCAAATTGAATTCCACATCCAACTGTGACATCCACAATGCGTGAAACTATCATTTTTTCCCATTCCAATGTCATATTAATGCAGTTATATTTTCCCGAATAAATATCGTATTTTTCTTAATTTTTTCCTTTGGTCTTTTAAGCCTAGAAAGTAGTTCCCAATGCGCCCGCCCTATTCCCTTTCTCCCCTCGTGCTCTGTCCTGTGTCATTTTCTTTCTCTTTTAACTGATGCAAGTCATTGAATGGCGTTTTCTATTTTTACTGACCAGTAAAATGTAGGAAGCGGCTCCTACCTTGCGTTTGCTGTTCTATTTTTGGCTGCAGCTCTTCCACGCATTCGCTTCTCTTCTTTTTCCCCTCCGACAACTTCTGCATAACGTCATCGTATTCGTGCGCCGACTGAACAACGCGTAGATAAACCTGACGAGCCCCAAAATGCGAAAACACATAACAAAA